>JAOANK020000069.1:204675-215951 GCA_026257165.2 Telfairia occidentalis | reverse complement strand
AACCAAAAGTGAGGCAGATTAGGCCATGGGCTCCTTCTTCATCGGCGAAGTCAACAGGTCGGGGCAGCTATGGAGAAATTCAGTCCATTCGCATGCCAAAGCCGGTTACGGTGAGAAATTTTGAAACTGTTGATTTTCTTTTTGTTTGTTTTTGATATCCACGAGTGTCTAGACTCACGTTTGGTTGCCAAGAAACGCTAAGAATTTAATACCGTCAGCTTAGTTCGAAAACTATTAAACCTTTTACATTCCTCAAATGTAAAACTCTTGTGGTTTTGGCCCAAAATGTAGTTTTTCTTGAATGTTGGGTTATTAACGAGTGACAAAATTGTTTGTTTGGAGTATGCAGCAGGTCAAACTGGGGAAACTAGGAACAGAGTCCTTGTGGAGATATATCAGGCACTTCAATCTAGTGGGTCTCACTGTAATACCTTGAACTTTATGCTTCTTTTTTCTGCATACTTGGCAAGATCGACTGGATTTCAATGGTTTTAAAATTTAAATTCCAGGTGAATAGCATTTCAAATGCTTCAAGGGACCAAATCCTTCACGTTGTGAAACGACATTTTGCTTTACAGGTCTCCCTCTCTTTCTCACCCTCTGCTGCTGTTTGAATTTGAAATTGTGAAGTACTTCTTTTGAGAAAAGATATTTGTTTTATGTTTGTTTGGAGGAGACAGACAAATTTGAACGAGGCGTCGGTGATGACTGAATTCATTCATGCAGTTAAGAGACGAAAAGGTGAGTTATATTGAAGGCATGTATTACTATCGCAGAGGTCGATGGTTCAATCTCCATCTCCATAAATGTTGAACTAAACAAAAAAAAAACGGTAGGTTTGTATAGTGATTAATTAATCATTATGTGTATTAACTATAATTTGTAGACTATTTTGAAGGGAAGAAAAAACACAAAATCTTAACTTGTAAACTTTTAAATTCTAACGGTCTAACATTGAGTTGAGAGTTATCTTTGTTCTCCTTATGTAATTCTAAGTGCTTTCAATTTAAACTTGATTACTGTAACTCTCCTTGATTTGAAGGATAATACCTTTTTAAAGAAAATCTTAATGCTTTTGACTTGTGAGAGCGGGACACATTTTAAGATATAAAATCAATCATTTTCAATCTAATCTTAAAATATTTTTTGAAATAATTAGATAAATCATCTAAATTACTTCTTAATCCGAAATGGTAAATGGTTGGAGAGAGGAAATGTTCCTTTTTTTAGGGTGCTTTGATAACATATTTAGTGGAAATGTGGTAGGATTTATAGCTCGAAGGATTAGAATATGTGACTACGAACCACAATGCCGAGGATTTGAATCCCTCTTGGGCCCATGACTAACCAAAAAGGATAGTCTTTTTTTCTCGAGTAAAAAAATTATTAGTTAGGAACACATTAGCTATCTCAAAACTTAGGAAAAGGTTTGTCACAAATCACATTCCTATATTATTTTGTTTTTTTCTTATTGAAGAAGCTTTTGAAGTCGTTTATAGAATTGAAATACACAATTGTATTGTTTTTCTGAAACATTTTTCATCATATATAATTTTTAATGGTATATTCAATTTCGTCGTGCTCATGAGGAGAGGAATTTTTTATTTTTTGTTTGTTTTTTTTTTCTTCATATTCTAAATTAGGGGGACTACGAGAATACCTCCCGGTCTCCATCCCACCCTCCATTATGGGTTCGACTCCCAATATTAAGATATAAATATTTTATTACTCTACTTGAATTTCTGATTTTACTTTATTGGTACTATTAAACTATGTGGTACGTACGTTTAAGAAGTAAAAAAATATATCTAATGAAACTAAATTATTATTAAAAAAAATTATGAGCTTAATTAAAATTTCAATTATTATGTTGAACTAAAAAAAAAATAAAAAATGAATTTCAATTATTATATATATACGCCAAATCGAACATAGCTCAACTAGTTAAAAGCATATCTTCATGACCAAGATCTCATGGATTCGAATGTTCTCATTCCCACAAGTTGTTGAACTAAAAAAGAAAATAAAAAATTATTATATATATACATATACACTACAATTTCATAAGTATAATTGTTCCTTGTACTAAAAAAAAAGGTATAATTGTTCCACGTAAATTTTCTAATGCTTGAATTTCACTATCATGTATCACTCTAAACTTAATTTTGTGTCATATTGAATTTTATTGAAATTAATGAGTTTACTATAATTTATGCATTGCTTTCTGTTAAAATTAATGATTGAATTAGCAAATTGAACAAAAGAGTAAAATTGCAACACTTATCTAAGTCTGAGGGCCAATTTGATGGAATTGAAAATTCATAGTACATTGATACAACTCAACATTAGGGGTAAAATTTGATTTTTTTCCCCTATTTTGTTCAATAGAGATTTCACTAGGGTTAAAAAAAATACGAAAACTTAAATCTCAATTTAGTTATTCAACTTTGAAGTTTATTTTATTTTAGTTCTTCAATTTTAAAATATTTATTTTAGTCTATTAACTCGAAAAAATTTATAAACTTTTCCCACCTCCATTTTGAAATAAATTTAGAAAAAGTTAACTAAAATTAAAATGACATGACTAAAGCTTAGGAACTAAAATAAGATTAACGGAAAAATAAAATAAAATAAAGTGAAAATAGAGATAGAAAAAATAATAATTTATTGTCATTTTTTTTTAGCTCAACATTTATAGGGATAATAAATCGAAGCATTAATCTCTATGATGATAGTACATACCTTCATCCATTAAACTATGCTCGTATCGACAATAATTTATTGGCATCTGAAGCCCTCACCCACATGTAATTTGTTTTGTATTTGTTAAAAAACAATTGAAAGCACTATAATTCTTATTATATAAGTGGGAAAACAAAGGAAGCAAAGCTTGGGAGAGCACCTGCGGTGCGTTTTTCCTTTTCCCTACTTGGTTTTCGTTGCCACTTTACCATTTTTGAAGTTATAAAGTTTCGGCCTTCATGTATTTGATTGCCCCAAACGACTTTCGTCTTGGTGGCGTCTCCAAGAGTGAGTTTCAATTTGCCTCTTCAGAACAAGTAGCAGAAAACGGGGTCCCAGATTTCCAAAATGAGGTAGACCCGTTCAGTTTTCACGGCAAAGTGTTATCTCTCTCCTTTGCCCTAATCTCTTAGATTTTATATTTGCTTCAAATGTATGTTTAACGAGAAAAAACAAACAATAGGGAATCGTGAAGTGCGAATTTGCTTTGATTTTAAAGTGGGTTTAAGTTCATGGGGAGATGGCCTATTTCATCCAGTGCTTCCATTTTAGATTGCAAGAACGATATTGATTCTTATCCCAGTAATGGCTATTGCATTGCCCCTGATTGTTTGGTAGATGGAAGTTATGCGAATGTTGTTAGATGCTCCTTTGAGAAAATTCTTTCGGTTTTTCTCAAGGAAATTGGTCGGAGAGGAATTGTTAGGCCAGTGCCAGCATTACTTGGTGAAGGGGGATCTTTGGATTTGTTTGATCTGTTCATGGTTGTCAGAGATAAAGGTGGTCATCAAGTTGTTTCAGAAAAGGAATTATGGTCCTCAGTGGTTGTGGAATTAGGTTTGGATCTTGAGCTTTCGGCTTCAGTGAAGTTAGTTTATTTCAAGTACTTAAGTGAGCTAGAGAAATGGCTTACGGTGAGATGCGGAGGAACAAAGCTGGAAAATGGGAACTCTGGTTATCACTGCGAGAAAAGTTTTCAGTTTTTGTCGGAACTGGACGCGAAGATTAAGGGTGGCGTGTTCTATGGTGTGCTGGGACAAAAGAGCATATATGATGAATATTCTGGATTCAAATCTAACAAACAGATTGGGAACATTAATGTCGCTGCTGCTGCAGTAGAGAAGGAAATAAAATCTTCTAAAATAAAGAACAAAGAACATAATCTACACGGGGATGCTACACAAATTAAAAAAAATTGTAGCGAGACGCCTCAAGATGATGACGAAAATGATCGTATCCATGTTATTGAAGATTGTAAAAGTTTGGATTCTGTTAAAGTTGAAACTGAGATAGACTCTTGTAGGACATATCGAGAATCATTAGTACGGATGTTGAAGTGGGTGAGAAAGACTGCGAAGCATCCTGCTGATCCATCAAATGGTACCATACCGGGGCCATCCAAGTGGAAAGAGTACGCAAGCAACAATGCATTATGGCTTCAAGTCGTCAGGGCTAAGGATGCACTTTTAATTAAAAAGGATGTTGAAGAAAACAGTGAGAAACGACTGTTACAGGTAGATTTCACCCACTTATTCTGCTTGTCAGCCAGTTCTCTCTCCCCCTTCCCCTTTTTTCTCGGACCGATGAACATGCATACTTGGATTCTTGCTTTGGGCTGCAATTATGTGCGCAAACTGACCTATGCAGGTATTATGATCTTTGGCTTTCTTTTTCAGGATAGATGTCTCCTGATTACAATCAGCGCCCTTTTCATTCGTGTATAGAATGGGGAAGGTTACCTCCTGCATAGAACCTCGGGTCTCCGTCCTCGTAAGCAAGCAGCATATGGCTACTATGTCGCCCTGTCTTGCATGTGATAAACGATGGACGCAGTAAAGAAAACTTAGATCATTTTCGTTGGGTCTACTAACATAGTCTTTAATCAGGGATACTTGATTGGAAACAGAGCAAGGTTTATCCTTGTTTATGGGTTCTGTTTTCATTACCTTTTACGTCAGTATTAGGACTGTACATCTCTTAATATTCAAGTAAGTGCGCCTGAAAAGAAAAGTTTTTCCACTACCAAAAGATTGTGTATATTCATTCTTACATTTCTTTTGGGAGGTCTTAGTGTTTTCTAAATGAAAGTTGCTATTCATTAGTTATAAAGTCAAGTGTCAAATTGTGCAGGGTAGTCTATGCTCTTGGTGATGGGAGCTTTGAGGCTGCTAGGTTGGTTTCAAACTTATGAGAAGGATGAGTTCTTCAAGGACTAAGCTTAAGGTGTAAATAAAAAGTATCTGGAAATTTTAGTGTTTGGAAAGTGGATTTTTTGTAGAGTCTCAGAGATCAGTAGGACTTGAAGGTCGAGAGTTTCATTTAAGAATTCTGAGGAGGATAGAAGAAGGCTTAAGAGATAGTTGGAGGAGCTGCATATTAGTGAGAGGTCTAGTTGAAACAAAATTCTAAAGTCCAGTGGATTTAGGAGGATGATGCTAATAGTGCCAAGGGCCCAAGAGGAATAATAACATAGCGAATGTGATTTAAGACTGACGATGGCTTATCTTTCACTGAGGAGGAGGATATGGAAAGTGAGAGCATTACTATTTTTTTTCCCTAACCTTTATAACCTATTAACAAGGAGGAGGGCTGTCTAGTAACATATGGTGTGGGCCTTTATCTGAAGGAGGGTTGTCTCAATTTTCTGATTTGTTTTCATGGACCAGGGGTTGGGGGTGGGTTGAGTTGAATATTCTCCTATCTATTAAACTACATTTACCTTGTTAGAATGGGTCGAGGGGAATATTGTTTATTATTTTTGGGTAAGTGGAGGCTGAGTGAAACAAACCCATCTTTCATACATTAATTCTCCATGTTGCTATAGAAGATACTGACCGAGTGGAAGAAAGCCTTCTCTAAAGGAGGAGGCTTACTCGTATTCAATTGATGTTTCCTATGTGTCCCTTTTTAATATATGTATGTTTAGAGTTATTCTTGCCTTTGCCTGGAGGACGAAATGTGTGATGAGGAATTTATTGTGGTAATGGATGAAGGGTCGTTTTGATTTTCACCTGGTTAGTTGGAATAGGGTGGTGTGGCTTTTTGCTTCAGTTGATATAGGTATCAGAAACTTGGATGCCAAGAACATTATTTTGCTGGATAAATGGCTTTAGAGATTCTAGTTGGAGGTGGCTTTTGTTCAGCATAAAATTATCATGGCAAGAATGTTCTTTAGGTAAATGGCCGAGACTTCATTCTTTGGCACACATCATGGTCCTTGGAAGTCCATTATCTTGGGCTTTTGTCCTCTGTCCTTGGTGGATGAAGAGTATATTTTTAGTAGAATAAGTGGTCTAGTGGAAGCCCTTGATTGATTCGTTCCCCTAGTCTTTTGACCCTTTTTCTTGACAGGTGGGTCTTTTAATTTAATTTATTTTATTTTTATAAGAAACAAAACATTTCATCAATATAATGAAATATATAAAAGAAGGGAGAGAAAAGCCTCAACCCACAGCTAAGGAGGCCACAAGAAAGCTCCCCAAGTCAAAATCTAAAAAGTTGAATAAAAATCAATTTAGTGGGGTTTTCCATGTGTACTAGATGGACGATACAGGATAGAAATATCATTGTTGGCTATCTAAGCTTTGCTCCGGCTAATAGGTGATTATGAAGTAAAAACTCCCCAGTTTAGGTAGTTTGTCATGACTTGCATTGGTTACCCAATATTTCCAATCTTGTCTTAACTATTAAATTTTTGTGTTGGAGCTTTTATAAATTTTTTATTTTCCTTTTTGAATATTTGGCACACGTTGTGAGCTTGTTCGGACATATTTATGGCAAAGTCATTCAAACACTTGGACCCAACAAATAAAACTGGAGACAAATTAATGAATATTTGAACGAGAAGTGTTGAACTTGTTTATTATGTTTCTATTAGCGTATTTGATTATGTCCTTTATTAACCTAGATTGTGAGAGGTTACTCTGATTTATATACATGTATATATATATGTAAGCAGATGAGATATATGTTTAAGCCGTGTTCATACAATTTTTTACTTTGTTTTCCAACATGGTAATGTGGCTATTCTAGTGTATTTATGTTGGTGTAAGTAGTGTGTCTATGTGCTTGCTCCTTAGGTTGGAGAGCATAAGTTTTAGCTACGAAGAAAGAACCTTATCTATCAACTTTAAAGAAAATTAAATGAACTACTGAGTTTGAGAAAAAAAAGATTTTGGTTTAAACTTGCAGAAGAAAGTAAAGATGCATCCATCCATTTATGAGGATAATATTGATAACCATCACCTCTCTACAGAAAGGATCAGATGCTGCAAAAGATTCAATGCTTTGGTTGAATCTGTATCGGTCTCATGTAATAATACATGCCCGACCGTTCAGAGTAATCTGATTAGTAGTTCAAAAACAGAAATTGTGAAGGGGCTTGAGAAGCAAGCATTCTCGCATGGTGATTTACCATTTAACAGGGTAGACCAGCCAAATGAAGATTCAGTTGAGAAGCCAGTCCCTGTGGGTTCTTTATTTCAAGCAGCTGTACCTGAATGGACCGGTAATATCTCCGATAGTGACTCTAAATGGCTAGGGACACAGTCGTGGCCTTCTCAACACAAAAATTGTAATTCCGTAAGTGATAGGAATCCTATTGGCAGAGGGAGACCGAATTCATGTAGGTGCCGATATCCAGGTTCTGTTGAATGTTTTAGATTTCACATTGCTGAAGCAAGGATGAGATTAAAGCTTGAACTTGGTTTGACATTCTATGATTGGAGATTTCATCATATGGGGGAGGAAATATCTCTGCAGTGGACTACTGAAGAGGAAAAGAGATTTAAGGAGTTGGCAATGTCAAGTTTTAATTCCCAGAGTAGGTCCTTTTGGAACTATTCATTGCGGTGGTTTCCAATGAAATCAAGGAAGGACTTGATAAGCTATTACTTCAACGTGTATCTTTTACGGCAGAGAAGCTATCAAAGTCGTGTGACTCCAAATAGCATTGATAGTGATGATGATGAGGTAGAGTTTGGTTGCGTAAGTGGTGATTTTGGGGATAAGGCAATGGAAGCCTTAGGAACAAAATCTATAGAATGCGCTGAAAATAGACAGTGCACAGATATAGAGTAGTGGAGTAGAATCCATGGAGGCTCAGCCTCAGGAAGTTTGAAGAAAGGGAGCAAATTGAAGAATGAAGTCTGAAACTCAAAGCATTTCTACTTGATATTAACTTTTCAACATGTTGCAGCCTGCAGCAGCATCTGTAGTATCCAAAAGAGAAAAAAAAAAAAGGGAAAAGAATCCCAATTTTGATGAGAACTCTGAGTTACGTTTTAGCTATACGACATGTATATCAGTATGATGCCCTACAAGCTACTGTAATTTTTTTTCTTCATCTGTATGCTATCGGCTGGGAAGAACTACGAGGAGCAAATAGAGGCATTGGTCTATTTGTTTGTTTTGAATTTGTGAACATGTGGAACTCAATGCTGATAGTTCTTGGTTTTGTATTTGGAGTTTGTGGTAGTCATTTGAAGTGGCTCCGAGAAAATTTTACTGAGACTAAATGGAAGGTTTAAAACTATTTTGTTGTTTGATTGTTACAGAATCAGTTAGATGCTCAAAACTGTGCTTGTGAGTTGTGTGTGCAAGCAACTCCAAAATCCAGGTGCGGAGAAAAGTGGATATGTCCTTTGACTCTGGAAGTGGTTTGTGAAACTTTTGGGAAGGGCTTAGTGATTAATTAGTGACTTAAAGTAGGTAACTGTTTGGATACTTGGTACTTGAATTATATATTGGAGCAATTGGATTTGTGGCCATCTGATCTAAAATAATAGTAAATCTAGCCCAAGTTGAAAATATCTGTAAACATGACATAATTTTAAACTCAATCCGGGTTAAAGTGTATAAAAAGTTGAAAAGATCCATTAACATATCCAATTGGTTTGTGGCCTCGAAGAAGGCGTGCCACCTCCAACTAGTCGGTTTCCATGGACTTTGGGTATGATTTCTCTCCTTGAACTGCCTTTAAGCTTTCAATCAAAGCCAAAATATTTCCAGAATCTTGATTGGGTGTCTTACATAGAAGCTCCCACAACCTGCTTTGATGGGTCGACCGTTGGAATCACGAATCACCCAGGCGAAACCTCCACGGCCTAGATCTTCACTCCACGCAGCGTCCGAATTTATTTTCCAAGAACCTGAAGGTGGGGGAGTCCATGATGGTTGTGATGGACCAGGTACTGCACTCTTAGGTTTTAAATGTAAGACTTGACCTCAAAATTCTGTTAGAGCTTGTTCAATTGCAAATTTGAGCTGATGTTGGTCTGAGGGTTTATTCTGGAAAACGATTTGATTTCTTTGACTCCAAATCTTCCAAACTATTGTGAGAAAATTTTCTGTCTCCTTCCTCCTTCCGCTCTACCATGTTTTCGAAATCAATGGTTGGGGGCTTATCAATGATTATAATTCATAGATTTTTATCAAATAATTAATCATAGATAGATTTTGTTGAATAAGAAATTTTGGCAAATCAAAGAATGTCATGTGTCGTTTTGGTAGCTGGAAACACTAATTGGGCTTAACTAAATTCAAATTAGGATGCGGTTGAAGATCAAATGAAAATTTGGTTCAAAAGCCGGACTTAGTCTAAAATAAATGGGGCTAAGCCCGATAAATGTAAACTTCTCAAGGTAGCTGAGCCGAAAGCCTAAATAAAAATTTAGCTCAAATTCATTTTTGGAAAATTGAGCCCAAAGAAAGGATTGAGCCCAAAACTAAAATAAGTATAAATCCCAAGAATGGGTCCAAATCCAACTAAGCTTAAGCCCACATAAAACCTATGAAAGCTCTATAAATAGAGAAGCCACCATTTCATTTGAGGAGAGTTCAGAAAATTTACTCCCAGAAGATTGAAGATTCTCTGAAGACTCTGAAGATTTGGAGGCTTTGAAGATCTGAAGACAAGCTGAGGAAACTTTCAACAAACAAAAGACTTTTCACAAGCTACAAGCCGAAGACCTTCAACAAGCTACAAGTAGAAAACCTTTAAAAAGCTACAAGCAGAAGACCTTCAACAAGCTACAAGTAGAAGACCTTCAACAAGCTACAAGCCGAAGACTTTCAACAAGCTCAACAAGCTACAAGCCGAAGACTTTAAGATCAAACTCAAGCCAAAGCTAAAGTTCTTCAACAAAGATCAAAGCCGAAGTTCTTCAACAAGCTCGAAGCCATCTTCTACAAGCTCAAAGCTAAAGTTCTTCAACAAGCTCGAAGTCGAAGACCTTCCACAAACTCGATACCAAAGTTCTTCAACAAGTTCAAAGCCGAAGATCTTCAACAAGCTAGAATTCGAAGATCTTCAACAAGCTAAAAGCCGAAGACCTTCAATAAACTAAGCTGACGTTTCATACTTAATGAAGAGAAAGAATCAAATAATATACATTAGAGATTGTAACATCACAATACATTAATACAAAACTCAAGTTCCTTCCACATGTTACATTTCTCCGAAAATCTCGTGTGAACACTATCAAGTTTATTAGTGATAAACACTTATCATTAGTATTTTGTATGCTCGTTTATTTTTAGGTTTAGCTTTGATATACTATATTAATGGAATAAAAATGGTATATCACTAATATTTGACCTTTGTTTTAGTTCAATAGCAGGTGGGGATGTAGAAATTTGAATCAACGACTTTTTGGTTGGGGAGATATGCCTTAACCAATTGCGTAATGCTCGGTTTGACGACTTTGTTTTATCAGGTGATTATTTGCATTCTCAACTTTTAGGTCAAATATCAATATATTTTATCAATAGAACAAAAATGATCTATTAGTAGTAAATCTTATCAAGGTAAAAAGATCAGAAATTGTGCTCCAAGGGTGGTTTTAGAAACCGTTTTTCACAAAAGTTCATATTGGTAAATATTATGACTTTTAATTTTCCCGATTTTTAGCCATTTTTTATCCCCAAAATGTCCTTATTTATATATTATATGGAAGTAAATATAAAATTTATCATTCAATTTAAATTTCTTATTTAATGTAATCTTTTAATTCATCATTGATTATTTTGTATTCAAATTTAAAATCTTTATAACATTACATGATTTTTATTTATCTTTCAAATTCATTAATTTTTTCATATATTAACAAATAGAAAATTTGAATAACGTTTAAGGTTTTTTTGGTTTGCTGTCATTTTGAATATCCAAGAAATATCTTCTCACTGTCGATAATTACATGATGTTTTTTATCGCCGGAAGATTTTCTTCAAGGTTAATTCATTTCTTTCTTCTCTGTATCCATTGCAAATTTTCTTCACATTCCGTTTCAAAGAATTCACACTAATTTATTTACCCCATAAATATTTGAGAAAATTTTAATTTTTATCTCTCAACTTAATTTGTTTTTTTTTATTGGATCTTATACTTAGATACATGTTGTAATTTTTACATTCGATTTGAATAAATGTCATAATCCTAATTTTTGTTAGACTTTTGTTTGAAGAGTTATCTTTGTTTTAAAAAAAAATATATATATATATATATATATGTTCACCAGATTGACTGAACAATATTC
>JAOANK020000069.1:162529-175192 GCA_026257165.2 Telfairia occidentalis | reverse complement strand
AGTTGATTGTAGTGTGTTGATTATTGTTGATGTGTGAGTAAAATGTTCATTTGAGATTTTATAGTTAAAATTGTTTAGTTTTATGTGTTGATTATAGTTGGTGTTCATTGTAGTGTGTTGATTATTATTGATGTGTGAGTAAAATGTTCATTTGGGATTTTATAGTTAAAATTGTTTAACTTTATGTGTTGATTATGTGTTCATTTGAGATTATGCGTTGATTATGTTCATTTGGGATCACTTTTTGCTTGCAAATAGAAAAAAGAAGGGACACGGTACAACTTTATGTGTAGTTTTCTTTGATGCCCCATCTAAAGGTGAACTCTAGTTGGCTAGGAGTGTCCATGTCCTATGACACTAGAAATCTAAGAGTTTGGAGGCATTTGACTATGTACTATTTAAATGAATACTAATAATTTCTTGTTTCTACTAGGATTATTGGTAGCATAACCAAAAATTATAAGGAAACTATAAAGTTATATGTTTTTGAGACTTTAAAAATTAAGAGGGGTACTTTAAACCCCTCTTAATTTTTGTCAAGTTTATACAAGTTTTTGGAGTTAATTAACTATGGTTTTGAATGATATTTAAGTAGTTGTGTCTAAGTTAGTGTTAACCAAATTTTCTGATAAGTTATCATTTATTTTGATCTAGATATGGATAAAAGTTGGATAAAACTTCGAAATAGATTATGCAAAGAGTATACGGAATTTTGATATGTTATTGGTTTGTATGCAGGATTAAACTAAATTGTTGGTGGAAGTTTAAGGATATCGATAATGAACTACATTTCTCTTTTTTGCACAGTTGCATCCTATGGACATAAACTCATTTTGTAAGCACAAAAGTTGGATTTTTTTTTTTTTTGCAACAAGGTATTTTGTAAACTTCATAATTTAGTTTGTAAATTTGTTTTGATTTTAGTCTATTGATATGAATTATATTATGAAGATACTTAATAGGTTGGTGTTAAGTTAATTGATGAAAATTTTTTATATTTAGCGACGAATTTTTAAAATGTCCCAGTAGGTAGCAATTAAAATTTTAAAAAAATCATATATAAACAAAAGCATTAAGGCCACATGGAATAGAAAGTCACTAAACAAATTTAGCGACGAAATAAAGAGGTGCAGGAAATTTATAACGACGTAAAATTAAGTAGTCACAGGACTCGCCGGAATGGACAAAAGTGATTCAAAAGTACTTAAATTTGCGACGAAAAGACATAAACGTCACTGTATAGCGACGTATGTAACGCGTCGCTAAATTGCGACAAAGGAACTTATGTCGCAATATTATGACGCAACATTCACGTCGCTACCTTGCGACGTGCGTGTATTCGTCGCTACCTTGTGACGCTGTAACAATAACGTCGCTGAAGACATTCACCAACTGGGTTTCAGCGATGTATTGTGCGACGCAAGCAATTTCGTCGCAAAAAAATTTCAGTGACTTTTTTTTGCTTATAGCGATGTTTATTTTTCTTCGCAAATTCTGAATAATGTTGTAGTGCGTTTTTATGTGTTTTAGAAGACATATCTCTTGACCAAAAGGTTATAAGTTCAAATCTCTGCACCTCACATGTTGTTGAACTAAAAAAAATCGTTTAATTTCAATAGAAACAACAATTTAATAATCTAATTTCATTCTTTGAATTTAAGGGACTTTTTTTTTAAAAAAAAAATGGTCTCTCTTTACTTTATAAACGCTTTTAGTTCATAAATTTTCAAAAACTAACTACTTATGTTCATAAAATTCTGAATTTTTTTTCATTATTATACTTTTAAAAAATAACTATTTTATTCTACTTTATGATTATAATATCACTTAATATCTATCAATTTAATAATTGTTTCAAGTAACCTATATAGCTTCAATACATGCTCACATCAGTGTGTTAATATATACATATGAGAAACCACATCATTAATACATTAAGATTAATTTATAGCAAAAATAACAACGATAACTAAAATATTTTTTTTTTCAAATTAACATTTTGCAAAAGTTGAAAAATGGAAATAGAACCATAAGAAGTTTAAACAAAATTCATAAAACGTACCTTTAAAGAATACATAAAGTGTAGGTGGCCAAAGTTGACAAATTAAACCACATAAAACCTTATAATAATGCAAAATGAATATAATACAAATTTTAATTTAAGCCCAAGAATAGAATGAAATAATAGTAGTCCACAAATAGCATATAATATGACGTGCGTGTGCAAGTAGACATACAATAAAGTAAAGAAGAAAAGAAATTAATTTGAGTATATATAGGGTCAACTCTTATATCTATGGAGTTTATTCTCTCTCGTTGAAAGTGGCAATTACTGAATAAATTGAATATTAGAGAAGAGAAAAGAAAAAAAAAAAGCCAACAACCCGGAGGAGTTTATTAAATATAAGAGACAAATTTGCGCACGCTGTAGCAAGAAATGTTGTTTGTTACGAAACCAATTACCAATCACATAAACTATCCGTCCACACGTGCGCCAATAATCTTTTATTTCTATTTATCTATTTTACCTTTGATTTTATTGGCTCGATTGTTATTTAGTTTCAATTTAATTCATATGACTGTAAACATCTTAATTTAGTTCTTTCTTATAATTTGGTCAAATCTTACCAATAATCTATATATAGTACTATAAGTTATTAATATGTAGCTAATTTGAATATATTTCAAATGATTAAAATATATATCATTGATCAGAAGGTATGCAGCATGTTTTTACTTTATATGACGATTGAGACTAAATTAAAGTAGATCAAATTAAATTGAGTTACGACCATGATTGAATTTGATAGAGGTGAATAATACAATTTAAAATGTGAACTAAGGGCAAAATTGATATATTTGTAACAAAAATAGAGATTTTAAGGATAAGCATTGGTAGGAAAACTTGACCTAATATTTTGGTGGTTGGACAAACTAAAAGAAGAAAAAGTAAAGTCATTGCCGTGTTTGACTTGCAAATAAACCTTAACCCAAAACCCATAATTATAACAATTAAGAGAAATCAAATAACTAATTTCACTTTCACTACAAAAATAATTCTCACATCATAATTCCCTTTTTTTTTTCTTTCTTTAAATGTAAATAACACAATAATCTTTAAATTTATTTTCCTTTCGCCTACGTCTTGTTTGATCTCCCTCCAACGAACTTTCTCTTCACTTTCTTACTGCAAATTCTCCTCTTTTCCGCCCTTTTCTCTTTAGAATTTCATCTTTGGTTTATGAGGAACGATAATTTTATTGATGAAAACGATCGGCGATTCTCTGGCTTCGAACAACGACAGCGATGAGAGGAGGTGCGGATATTGCTGATGTTGATGCTGCTGATCTGATGCCTGCGAATAACACCTTGCGAACCATAACTGCTGCTGCCGATGCGATCGCCACCGTTGATCATCGTTTCCCTCGGGCTACTGCCGTTCAGGTATTGTTCAAATTACTCCACCTTAATTTCAAACATTTGGAATTTAAGATTTAATTGTTGGTTGATTGTTGAATGATGCTGGTCCTGTTTTTGGAAATTATTGTTCATTTTCTCAAGTCCACTAGGTATTAGGATGTAGTTGTTTTCGAGGGATGGTGATATGGCGGAATCTATGTGTGGATCCTAGAATTCTATATAAGGCTTTGAATTTACCCTTTTGTTGCTCGTTCTGTTTGTTTGCTTAAAAACTGTGAATCGTCACATGGACGCACGGAAAAAGGGAATCACGAGTTTCGTTTCTCTTTCTCTCTTTTTCTACTTTTAGTTTTCTTCTCGCATGATTATTAGATTTTTAAGGTTTGGAAAGTACAAGATTAGTGTCTTGGGTTGGACGACTGTGTCAGGAAGCTATGCGCTGTTCCAGCCAATGTTATTTGTCTTTTTGTAATAACAGTGCCTTTTTTTTTTATCAGAAAGGCATCTCCCAAAAGAAAAAGAAAGAGAGAGAGAGAGAGAGAGAGAGAGAGAGAGAGGTAGAGAGGGAGAGACTTTTTGAAAATGTCATTCTATATAGAGGAAGGGCATTGCTTTTTATATAAAGATTCCAACAAATAGGGCTCTCATTTGTCCAAACTCCTTACACTGTTCTGTACTGATGTCATTATCACTTTCCTCTTTTTCTCTTTGTTTGCTTGCCCCCAGAAAAGAAGATGGGGCAGCTGTTGGAGTATTTATTGGTGCTTTGGATCTCTCAAACAGAGGAAACGAATTGGGCACGCTGTCCTGGTCCCAGAACCTAGTCCTTCAACTGAGGCTCATGAAAATACATTGCAATCACCAGACATTGCGCCTCCTTTTGCTGCACCTCCCTCTTCCCCTGTATCCTTCCTTCAATCAGAGCCACCTTCTGCTACACAATCACCAACAGCTACACTCTCTTTCACTTCTCTCACTGCTAACATGTATTCGCCTGATGGGCCTTCTTCAATTTTTGCCATTGGCCCATTTGCTCATGAAACACAACTTGTGTCTCCACCTCTGAATTTCTCTACTCTCACCACTGAACCATCAACTGCTCCCTTTACCCCTCCTGAGTCTATCCACTTGACTACTCCTTCTTCCCCTGAAGTTCCTTTTGCTAAGTTTCTTCAACCTAGCCTTCAGAAACCTGAGTCTGATCACCAATATCCCTTTCCTAATGATGACTTCCAGTCTTATCAATTCTATCCCGGCAGCCCAGTCAGTCACCTAATATCACCTCGCTCAGTCATTTCTCGTTCTGGGGCATCATCGCCTTTGCCAGACTATGATTTTGCTTCCTTTGGTTCTGCGTTTTCTAACTTCCCAATTGAAGTTCCACCTACACTGTTGAACCTTGACAAACATTATTCTATTCAGAATTCTGTAGGGTTGAAATCTAGTGATGATTTTGTTTTGAATCCTCAAACTTCAGAATCTACTTCAGACCACCACGCAACAAATGAATCCCGAAATATACAAATTCTTATTGATGGAAGCCAAAAGGATGAGCCAGCTGCTGCTAATCATAGATTCTCATTTGAGTTATCTGATGAAGATGCTTTATTAGGAAGCGTAGAACACAAGCCACTGGAATCAAATGAACCTGCAGTTGCATCATCCCAAATACATGCACCCTTGGAAACGGCAAAAGAAGCTTCTCATGTTGACACTCATACCTCAAATGGTATAGAAGAAAAGGCAAAAGCAGATGGTGAAGAAGCAGATCAGCGTCAAGAACATCAGCCTATTACTCTTGGGATTGTGAAGGAATTCAATTTTGATAATGCCAATGGAAGTGATACACTTAAGCCAAATATCAACTCAGACTGGTGGGCCAATGCGAAGGATGTTGAGACAGAAGGTACGAGCACTGGGGCCTGGTCATTCTTTCCAATGACGCAGCGAAGATGAGCAAACTGGTGCTTATCTTATCCTCTGGGAACTCCCCGCGCCCATCAAGTTTTGCAGTTTCAAATTGGTAGGCGAGACAATCTGCTAGAGGAATGGTGGGTTTTGAAAGTGAAGAAGAGGTCGAATCATGAAAAGCCAAATTCCAAACGATTTTCTTTTTAACAATATGACCTGAAACAGACGAAGGCAGATATTATTAGAATGATATTACCATTAGAAAGTTGTAGATTGACAACTGGGCCCTATTAAAAAATAGTTGTGGCTCCTCACTTGATTTGTAATAGATATTAGCATTCTGATAGAAATTGAAAGTATGTAAATATGGTAATAGGAAGTTTTGTTTTTATCTTTTCAGAATATTCTATTATTGATCTGGAATTAAATTAGAATACACCAAAAGATGAGAACTTATTGCGTTGGGCTACCCAATAATTACCAAACTGTGTAATCAGACGTGCATCATTCTTTGAATTGGATGAGCTTCATACAGAATAGGAGTTCATGCACCATTCCAGCATACTGTTCTGGTTTTGAAGGGCAACATGTTTTTTTTTTTTTTGAAAAAAAAGAAATTACTTACTTCAAATGCTTTTACACATAAGAAAGAGTTGGTTGTGTATTATTTCACTTTGAACAATTTCATTTATTTCAGAGGAAAAGAAAGAAGAAAAACGCCCATTTGGATATCTTAGAAACAAACAGAACATAAAACTAAAATACAGCAATATGAAATCTACAGGAAACACACATGTATTTATTTCAAAACCCAACATTACAAACCTGTACTTGTTTTTGTTTCCAGAGGCTAACATTAAAATGACCCCATAAAGAGATCTACAGTGTCTTCTTGTATTTGTGTCAAGGCAAAGGGGCATTTGAAACTAAAGATTATGATTCATCTCTTCCACCATTTAACTGTCCACATGTCTCTGACATGAAGTCCTGAGATGAGAAGCTAAGAGTAACAAAGATTTCTCTTAGATTCAAATTACTTTGGGCTGGTCAGTTCCACACTGAAATCCCACAGTTTCTTGGCCAATTCCATATCCTTGGCATGATTGGTTGGGTTGGCTATGTTACTATCTACAAAATACTCTCCACTGACCCCCTTGACTTGAGGATTCAACGCCACATAACACTGAGTTGCCGCTCCCTACATCCAATGTAAATTTACGCACATAAAAACCCACCTAAGAGACTAAATAAATTCAATCTCCAAGAGAATTTGATGAAATCAATTATTATTAACATACCTGCTGGACATTTTTAAGCACAAATTTAGCAACTGAACCAGCAACAGCTGTAATAAAAGAAACAAGTCATATACACAGACCAGCAGATGACCAAAAAACTCATGGGCATATCACATGAGCAGGAAAAGAGAAAAGGCAAAGAAACGAGTCATATATTTGTTCAGAAATCATATCATTAGACTATAGAAGCTTATATTGTGGTTCAAAATAGAAAGTTCTCCCATCTCTGATTCATTAGTTCCTAAAACAGTAAACTTGCATGCAATAAAAGGATGTAAAAGAAATGTAACAGAAAAATGCCCTCAATTGATTGAAAATGGTCCCTTTCTAAAGATACTTGGTTCAGTATAAATCATATGAACCTTTGAATTGTTTTCATCAACTTTCACTTTTTTTCTGTTGAGAAGAGATATTCGGGAAGCCCTTGATGTGGGCGGGCGGTAACACCCTTCTTTAGAACAAAACATACTCAGACCAGGCATGGAATATGGTGTTCAGTTAAGATACAAATTAAAATGCCCTACATTCTACTATCAAAGCAAACATTTGAATCGTGAGCCTTATATTTAGCATCTACTAAAGCACATTTGCGTTATATATGTACATGGCCGTGAAAGTTACCATTAAGGAACCCATGGAAGCGTAGTAGGTTGGTGATAATTGCTCCAGGATGAAGGGAGTTGGCTGTAATTTCTACCCCTTCTTGCTGTTGAAAAAAGTTGGGAAATAATAGTCGTAAATTAAATTTGATATTTGATAAGAAAGCTTGGGAAATCAATAAGAAAGAATAAAGGGAACTGCAAGGAAATCAATGAGGCAAACTCCATCACAGACAGTATCAAACATTTATGATTAAAACTAAACAATTGTAGAATAAATCATCTCTGTTACCATGCGTTCTGATATTTAATAGTGTCTTGAATCATTGGATAAACTCATTAAAAAGGGAGAGGTCATATCATTCAGAAAAGGTTGTTAAACACACAAGGAATAATGCAGTATTCAAATATATGTATTTTGAACACATATTGAGATAAAGTCTGTGTAAAAAGATGTTCAGATAAATGATGTGGGACTCAAATAGCGTTAAGAAATTCTAGATTGGCTTATGTGAATTTCACCGAGTTCGTTAGTACTATAAGTATTCGAGAGTGTCCAGTTGAACAATTTACACAGATGAAGACTAAAGTTTCAGACTCTGAAAGCAAGGAAATGACTAGTCTTGAAAGGACAGAAGTTTCAAGGTTCACTTGATTATTCACCCTCCAACTAGCCCCAGTTATCCTACAACGAAAATTCCTGCCTCGTTTAAGATTCAAGTTTTAAAGCTCCGGTTATAAATATGATAAGCACCTTTAACCGCCTGGCAAGCTCTTTGGCATGCAATATGTTGGAAAGCTTTGATTGTCCATAAGCTAAGAGAGTTCTGAACCTGAAATTTCACATGATACAATGAATTACTATATCACATTCAAAGAAACTTTTTGGACCGCAATCACCAGATAAGCAACTTAGACTGTTACTCTGATTCATCGTTGATTTTATCAAAACGAATTCCTCCACCGTAAGTGAGTCGGTGACCCTCTGATGACAGATTGACAATCCTTCCCTCCTTTTTGCTTTCGAGCACAGTTTTTTTCATGGTTTCCAGTAGAAGATTTGTCAGAAGAAAATGTCCTACAAAAGAGTAATGATTTCCCCTCCCCCAAAAAAGAAAAAAGCAGAGAGAGACAGGACCAAGGGTAACTAGTCAGAATATCACAAAGAAAATATGCTTAAGAATGACACAGATGGATGCAATGCATGTTTGACGATACTTCTTCTTTAAGAGTAACTTCATAGTGTAACAAAGTAGATATATAAAATCCAAGAGGTCAGTAATACAATCGTACTTTAGAAAACAATTCTTCAACCAATCAAAAAAGATAGTGTCCAATTAAATATTGACAACCCTTTCTGTTTAACTAAGAAAAGACACTTCAGTGACGTGAAGGCGACTTTAGCATCTAAGAAGCATGAACATAGACATCATACAAGGGTATAATACAACTGAAACACAATGACACATCACTGCCTCAAGAATGAGGACATATCAAAGGCATCTTTACTATATTATAATTTTCTAAATCAATATTAGTTTACAGATTTCAATAATGTTCATGTTAGAAGTTTAATAATAAGGGAGAGCATATAAGGTTTGTAGAGAGTTGTAAAGCATAAAAGGAATATATTTAAGCACCAAACTTTATAAAAAGAATTGTATTCTTATTACAAAATTATTTATAAAACATACCTAAATGGTTTGTTGCAAACTGCAATTCTATGCCATCATGGGAAAGCATAAAAGGAGTAGCCATAACGCCTGCATTGTTTCTTCAATCAAGGAAAATATGTGTTATTCGTCATTGTCTATTTAGCTGAATTGGATCTGAATTACCCCTTTTTGGAGAAAATTGTTAACTTTTTTTAGCCAATTTCCTAAGAAAACATGTCCACACAATTCATGAAATAAAAGCACCAGAACTTCCTAGCATCATATAAGATTCAACAAAAACGAAAGCACAAATGAAATGCAGGCTTGTGCATAGGCAGATTCAATAGGCAAAGAGTTTTAATCTACCATCTACAACTCAGTTCTTACATGAGGATATTCAGTGCACGGCCTGACGAAATATAATCTGATGCGAATTTCCTTACAGATTCCATCGAACTGAGATCTAACTCCATGACATCGATTTTAGCGAAGGAGGATTCCTTCAATACTGCTTCCTTTACTTTTCTCCCTGCTTCAACATTCCTTACAGCCATAATGACATGGACTCCTCGTAATGCAAGAACACGTGTGGTTTCTTCACCAAGACCACTTGAAGCTCCTGAAACCATGAGGAAGAAAAGAAAAAAGAACCAGATATTTCAAAGAGAAAAAATATATATATAGATAATAAATGAGTAAGATCTTCTATAGATCAAAATGATACCAGAAACATTATGAGTTACATTTCAAGTGAATAATCAGAGAAAATTAGTTAAATGTATAGAAAAAGCAGACGCGAGAACTAAATCTAGAGATTCAATACAAGATAAGGAAAGGAGAAGATTGTTTAAAGTCAAAACTTATGGTCAAGGACTGAGAATTAGATCAGAAGAAAGATCCAAAAATTTAAAACTTCCCCAGGCAGCATTGAACTTTGGCTAACCGACTACCGTCGTGAGTGCTTCCTGATTATAAACCTGAGGGTTCACAGTAACTTGACTCTCATTGGGCTTGTTTAGAAGTTTTTCTTAAAAACTATCTTCATTTCAAAAAATGCATTTTCTTTTTCATCTGAGAAATTTCTTTTCTCTGAAAAATTTGTCATTCGTACACACAGGTTTGTCATTTACATTTAATTTCTTTGATACATTTTGAAATTGTTGTTCATATATAATCAAGAATGTTGTTCTAATTTGAGATATAACAAAATTAAAAATAAATGTTAACAAAACAAGCATCGAAATGGATCTCTCTTCAAGCAAAAAAGTAACAGAAAACAAGCCTCAAACTCAATGTATAGTAACTCTTTTCAGAAATCCATCAAAACTGAGTAATGTTTTGACTGATGCTTGCACAGAGCATCAAATCTTCCAGCATTTTTGCAGATGACCATTCAAAGGTCCTTTTTCTGCTTCAGTTTCTAAACTTACAAACATTATGCTAAATACAGCAACCTAACAATTAAAGTTCAATCTACACATAAATCTTCAAAAAGAGAATGATAAGAACCTCGATTTTTATTAATAACAGAGGGGATTAAAAAGGGTGTCAAGGGAGTATTCGAGAGCTCCCATACCTCTCCACTAGACGGTTGCACAAAATTAGCAAAAAGATCGATTAGCTTCCCCTCCCTACAAGCGCATATATACATAATAAGAAATACCCATACTGCCCTGGCCTTAACTGACTAACCAGGGCCCCCATAATATATTAAGCTACCACATTTTCTCCTACCCTCTTTCTAGCATATACTTTCTTGTTTTGTGGTCTAGCAGAGAATTGCATTGCTCCACAGATTTCTGCTAAGTACATGGAAAAACGATCAGGTTAAGAAAGATAAAAACCGCCCACGCCTGATTTAAACTAAACAATCGAGGAATAGCTACAAAACAGGCTCAATAAACTTAGTATTCATTTATGGTCAAGAAAGTGTTAAAAGGTCTTATGTTGCAACTAAACATGGCACAGAGATTTTCATGAGATCGAAAACAAATAGCAAGCAAAGTCATGAGTCAGAAACAAAACAATCTAAATCCACTCAATCGAGAAGTTACCGAACCTCCTATAGTATGAACATTGAACATCCACCTCCAGCCATAGGATTGGTGGAATATGTCAACTTTACTAATGAGATACTGAAAGACTAATAGAGAAAAAAAAAATCACCATCGACTTATGAGAGTCGCCAGAGAAGAAGGGAAATAACAAAACCCAGATCAAAGAAAGGACTAAAATAGTGGGGGAACAAACAGAAAATGAAAAAGATGAAATAAAACCTGTAATAATAGCAGTGAGGCCATTCCCATCAATTCCTTCAGTGACTTCTTCTGCTGTGGAACGGGCTGAGAACCCAGATGGTCCTTTCCATCCAAAAATCCACATAGTTGAGATTTCTACAAATTGGTAAATAAGGCAACAGAGCCTCTACAAATTTCTGCGGTTTGTCGCAAAAGTGAAGAAACGATGACGCTGGTGAAGTCTTCGCCTTTGTGTCACTCCAACCTCTCTGTGAATCGAGTAAAGTTAATTGATAAGGGTGTTACTTAGCTTGGTTAGGGGAGGCTTTAGATCATTTTGGATGGGTTGATTCAAAGTTTAATTGCTTGATTTGAACCTCCTACGTCCTACCTTTTATCGATATATGTCTCAACTTTGGTAGTTGATTCTTTGCTTCATAAAAAATTATGCAAAAACGAGTAAAAATATATATTTAAAAAACTTTATCGTCTATTTTCACATATAGAAATAAAAATACTTCTTTTTCCAAACAAATATGACTTGGATCATCTTTTTCTATATCGAGAGATGATGGAAAGTTGGAACCTTTCCCACTAAATATTGGAATACTTTCTCACACTCCCTTCAGTAGTGTATTGGAATAGTTGGATCATTTTTTTTTATAACGAGACATTAATATTTTGTTTTTCTTCAAGGGTTTGGATAAAAGAAGATTGTGAAAAATTAGCTCGATAATTTCATTCTTCCAAACCAAACTAAATATAACTCATTTAATTAAGACATATCTCTTTAATAAAAAAATTTGTATGTTTGAATCTCCACCTCACATAATGAACTCAAAAAAAAAAAAAAAAAAAAAAAATACAAACAAAAAAGTCTCTTATGTGGACTTGATGATCCAAGATTTGATTGTTGATATTAACGTCTTTACCTTTCTTATTAATTGCAATATAGACAACATAGATCACGTTATTCCAAAACAATACATTTTTCATTAATTTCAACTTAGACAACGATGCTTATGTTTATGCCGCACATCTTGATTTGATTGACATTCATTGTTCCTCAGTTCCTTCACTTGTTTCCCACATCGTATTTATTTATGGTTCTTGGAACTCTCCTTTCCCCACATGGTTGGACTTGGAACTGATCTGGACTTTACACTTTACTTTGGCTCTTTCTAGTTTTTCATGAATTCCTTTTGTCTCAAAACATGACACAATAAATATATTTATACTTACTTTTACAAAAATTGAATCGCACGTGACTCTCCTCTTTAAAAATTCCTCTAGGTTTTGGTGTTTATAGATATAGTGCTGCCTAATCCCCAAATTATTAGCTCTTTTTTTTTTCACAAAAGCAGGAAAATTTACCTAAATGGTTGACTTTTTATTTGATTGAACTTCAATGAGCTGTCAATTGTTCATAAATTATTAGCTTAACCATCATTATGAGGGCAACCCTCAAAAGCCGGATAGCCTCCTCTTAAAGAACAGTGACATTGATTACTGAGAATTCAGTATACTATGAAACGACAAAGAA
>JAOANK020000069.1:132857-146426 GCA_026257165.2 Telfairia occidentalis | reverse complement strand
TAAAAATTAAACTTTTATTTATATAACTTCCTATTTAGAAAATACTGTAACAGTATATTTTAAAATTGAGATGGGGACCATTCCTTGGATGGGAGGATGCTTATGTTCTTAATCTTAATTATTAAGCTAAATTATATAAAATATTCTTGAACTTTAGCTAAAGTTTTAATTATACACCTAAACTTTAAAAAAAAATTATTTTTCCATTCAAATTAAGGACGAAAATGGGCATGTCAACTAATGTGTAAAAACTGAAAACCTTCCTTCTTAATCGTTTTACCATTACTTTAACTCAAAAGATATCGTAGGATATTATTTAGTGCATCTTTAGTATAACTTTTTTTTTAAAAATATTTTTAAGTAAAACATTTATTATATAACTGTTTTTGAAAGAAAATTAATTAAATACTTCATGTAAAAAAGCTTTAAATGTATTTTACATGTTTTTACACATTTTCAAACTATTTCTTATTATTAAAAATTCTAAAAAATATTTTTAATTAGTTAAAAATACTCATCAAAATTTTAACCAAAGATGATTAATTTTAGAAAAAATATTTTTTTCTATCAATAACTAGTTTAAAAGTTGTACCAAACACATTCTTACAACATTATTCACACAATTAATTTTTATACATTAGGTATTAGTCATCATATCAATTTATGTAAAGATATTTTAAATGATATCACTTCTGTCATCAGATAAACACATCGGTTGCTAGCTCTTGCATCAATTTTTACCTATCATTTTAACGAAAAAGTCTTCAAGAATATTTTTTGAAAGAATTTCAAAGTTCTAAGAGTAAAAATTTTAAATTAAAAGAAAATTCAAATTCTAGAAACATAAATGATGAAACTTCTCCAGAGTTAAAAGGTATTATTATTATTCTTATTTTATAATTTTTAAGAGGAAAGGAGTGGCAGAAACGTAATAAGATGAAACAATGAGGGTAAACGGAAATTGAAAAAGGAAGGAAACGAAGCCAGAAGAAACGAGAGGTGACCGACACGCGGCCTTGCAGCCGGTTGCTGTGGTCGGCGTGCGCGACCAGTCTCCTCACGAAGGTAGCCACCGTGTTGTTCTTGTTCTCTCTTTTCCTTACCCTCTATTCTCTGTTCTGAATATAAACCACAAAACTCTTTCTTCATCTTCCAGTAATTGTAAATCCCTTACGGAGAGAGAGAGAGAGATTCTTTCCTTTCGTGTTTCCGAATATAACCCTTTTCTCCTTATCATCCCCCATCCAATCCAATTCCTGATTTAGCTTGGTGATTGCTGCTTCCCAATCTTGTTTCTCCTTCCCAACTTTTTCGTTTTCTTTCAGTTGGGTTTCGTTGGGAGTGATGTTTGGTTGATTTGTATCGATAAAGGGCTGCGTATTCTTTAAGATTTGGTCGATAACCACCAACCCTTTTCGGTTGTTTCACATGCTCCCGTTGCTTTTGGCGTTTTGGAATTGTGGGTTTTATGGCTTCTGCTCTGTTTTTTGTCATGGTGGGAATGTTTGTGGCAGTGCTTTGACGGAAAGGATTTGAATTTTGTTTCGAGAAGTTGTGTTCTTCTTTTCCCTTTCTGTCAAGGACAGTTGGGGGATCTGTGCCTTTTTTTCTCCCCCATCTGAAAGTTGGATGATTCATTTGAAGTTGATTCTTAGAGACGTTGAATTTAATTGCCAGGAATCCAGGTGGGTTGCGTTCTTTTAAGTGTAAGTTTGGTCGAGTTTGGCTGTAATTTCAGAGCCAAAAGTACCAAATTGTAGGTTGGGTAGAAGCACAGTCAACTGGTAAATGATGGTTCAGTCGATTGCAGCAGCTTCTCTTTTTGGCCATCAGCTGCTATGTGGGGGTACTTTTGTTAAGGACACGTCCTACAAGAGGAAGAACAGCTGGTTTCCGACATCAAAATTTATAGGTAAGAAGCTGAATTCGTCTCCCACGTTTCCAAGATTGAACGTGGATCGATTAGCTCTTTTGTCAATTAAGGCCTTATCATTGGAGGTGACGAAAGAGGCATATTCATTCAGAGAGGACAGAATACCAAAGGATTGGAATTATGATATTGATGCTGGTTTTGATCGAAAGCCAGGTTTATGGCCTCCAGAAAACAAAGCAGACAATCCTTCATTACAGAATCCATTGCTTCGACAAGAAAGAATGGGCTGTGGTTGGTTGGGTGCCATATTTGAGTGGGAGGGTGTGTTGATTGAGGACAATCCTGAAATTGAGAAGCAGGCTTGGTTAGCTCTTTCTCAGGAAGAAGGAAAATCCCCTCCACCAGCCTTTATCCTCAGAAGAATAGAGGGGATGAAGAATGAACAGGCCATTTCTGAAGTCCTTTGCTGGTCAAGAGATCCTGCCCAGTTGAGAAGAATGGCTGCTAGGAAGGAGGAAATCTATCAGGCATTGCAGGGAGGAGTTTACAGACTAAGAGCAGGGTCAAAAGAGTTTGTGAATATCTTGATGCATTATAAAATTCCCATGGCACTCGTTTCCACGCGTCCTAGAGAAACTCTGGAGTCAGCGATGGGAACCGTGGGCATTGATGGCGATTTCAATGTGATTATAACAGCAGAGGATGTTCACAGAGGAAAGCCTGATCCAGAAATGTTCATTTATGCAGCACAGCTCTTGAACTTTATTCCTGAGAGGTGCATTGTGTTTGGAAATTCAAACCAAACTGTTGAGGCTGCCCATGATGCTCGAATGAAGTGTGTGGCAGTTGCAAGCAAGCATCCTGTATATGAACTTGGTGCTGCGGACCTGGTGGTGAGGCGCCTTGATGAGCTGACAATCGTTGATTTGAAGAATCTTGCCGATATCGAGTCCTCCGAATTCGGTTCTGGCGAGCCGGAGTTGGAGATGGAGTTAGAGGAAGACGATGAATCGTCCCCTTCGACCATGACAGCAGTTGATGATATTTTCTGGTGACCATGGCTAAATGTACAGAATTTATTGTATGATTCTTAACGGTAATAGTTAGTCATCTGTGTATAAAAAGGGTGGGAAATATTCACAAAAAAGAAAAAAAGAATTGAAGTGGTCTGCATTGGACCAACTTAATGATATATGAATGTATTTTTCTACCTCTGTCTAAAAGTTCAATGTCACCTTTCTGCTCCTTTAACATGATTTCCTGTCAAAACCAACCTCCAAATATTTGAATGGTTTAAAAATTTTACTAAGACAAGTTTTGAAATATGATGTGAGCTTTTCTGAGGCAACGGTAAGAAAGATGGCCATTAAACATGACATGGATTTATGATATTATTCTACATTCTTCAGTTTGTTTTCCTACTTTCCCCACCAATCTTCAGTCACCAAGAGGTTTTTAACAGGATTAATTTGAATCTAAACAATAGTTCAAAGAGCATTGAATGATTGAACAAATAGTGTTAACATAACAAAAGACATTTGCCCATTTATCAGAAAAAACAAACAAACTTAATAACCTAACAGAAATATGACATAGCCTTGCCTACATAAGCTAACAGTACTATACAGAAATTACAAGCATACTTCCCATCCTCCCTTCCCCATATAATTAAAACAGTTGACTCCTTTACAGAACCAAATTGATCTTAAAGCCATCTAGTTCATTTTGCCATGTATGAGAGAATTGCCTAGACCACGAGCCAGCCGGTTCGTGCCACGACCTCATTAATAAAACAAATCCATCAGAAGGGGCTGCATGAAAAGACTTCCTAAGTTGCAGCGCAGCATTATGGATGGATTTGAGGACAAAAGGATCAGTTTGATCAACCTTGGCATGCCTGTGTCTGCAGTTAAAGCTCAACTTCTGCAATACTAATAATTTAGACATAAATAGGTCACCATTTACTTATTTGGCCGTTGATTTCTCCTTGGTTTCAAGTGCAAACCCCTCTCTGAGGGCTACTTGTGCTTCGTTGTCGCTACCAAGGGCAAAAAGTGCAGCAGCTTGCAGATAAGATGCAATATGCCAGACAGGTGATATTACTTGAGCTTGTACTGCATCATTTAGGGCTTCTTGTGGCATCTCACATGCGAGATACGACAAACTGCGACGTGCAAAAATGGTTGGGGAAAGCACAGCTCCAGCATCAATGAACTGCAAGGGAACAAACAGATGTTATCTGGATGACCTAAGACTTTCAAATGACAACTTCCTGTAAAAACATTCATTCCCACATCAACAGTATCCATCATCTCTTCTCACACTTTTTTGAGTCTGGACTGAACAAAGAGATGGACAATGGCTAATAAGATGTTGCCTAAAATTTCTATTGTTCCTGAGTTGTATGACACATTATCATGAACCATTTGCTTATGAAATATAACTACCATAATTTTACTTTCAATATAAGAATAATTATAAATTACATCCATGCGTCCTAAAAATAGTTTCAAATAGTCCCCAATGGTGTGCGGAGACTAGAATGATAGTCTTTTGTTAAATTTTACCGTTATTTTTTTAAAATAAATTGTTGAACATAACTTATTCTGTGTATCACACAGATTCATTCATTAAAACAAGCGGGTAAAAGGGGTATAATTTGCATATTCGAAGATTAAAAGGGCACTCGAAACCATCTTCTTAAACACAGGTTCGTAGTTTGCAAACTAGGCAAACCGAAAAGTAATTTGCAGTTAGGATTTATTACTTTAAACGTCATTCATAATTTTCCTTCAGTTGTGCACTTTGTGGCCTCTATGGATAACAATCATCTGTTTGAATCAATTCTGGTATTCCATTTGCCTATAGAACACTAATTTCTACTCCCTTCTATCTCCTTGTCTCCTCTATTCTCCTTTTTTCAAGTCTCCTACCAATTTTAAGTCTTTAACCGTATGAATTAATTCCCAGCTACATGCATGGTAATCGAGAAATTCTAAACGACAACAAATCATTTCGGACCTGCGTATAACAATCAATTGCTGCCCTGAAATCCTTATGCCGAAAAGCAAGATCTCCATTTTTCTTTGAACTCAATGTTTCCTGCATCTGGTTGGTCCACATCTGGAAAGAAAGCTGCATGCCAGAATTCAATTAACCAAAATTAGCTGCAAGAACCTGGTACCTCTAATTTCCAGAATCAAAGATACAGTACAGTAATTAGAGAGGAAATGGGTGGAACAAGAGAATGAAAAACAGTCATCGTTGGGTCTCCATTCAGTGGACGACATTAAAGTTTGTAGCTTTATAGTGTGAGAGACTTAATCGTATATGCAGTTGAATGTGGAAAGTTTATTACAAAATTCCAAAGGAAGTGACTTAAAAGTTGTCCGAGAACAAGAAAAAACATGCAGATCTCACAGTGAGAAATCCAATTATGTGATTGCAAAAACAACAATAAAATGATGATTTGTGTGAATATTTGTCCCTTAAGTACTATATGTAAAATAACAAACCTCAGTGGCTGCACCCTCATCGTCCTTGTAATTAATCTTTTCCAAAATCTCGTGAATGACAGTTAAATCCATTCTTAAGCAAGCTTCACCAAGTGGTGTAAGAGGCAAATCTGAAGCATCATGTGGTATGCCCAATAATACATGAGAAGGAACCTGCATAACAAATAAAGATATGAAACCAATTGTGAAGGGTGTCTATTCACTAGCAACATGTTAAAAAGCTATGAATTTGAATAATAAAAACATGTTGCTAATGCACTCGTGACATATAAAATTAATATATCTTCAACTATTAAAATGGCAAGAAAATATACCTCAGCGTCCGTCTGAAGAGGGGTTAAAGAAGAAACTAATGATTTGGGATTAGGACGCTCTCGAGGCTCATACTGCAGACAACGAGAAGCTAATCGCACTAATTCAGTCCCCTCATTGTTTGAAAATTGTCCTTCCAAACAAGAATCTGTCAGCATTTGAAGATTCCTGTCCCTTATTAGGTCAAGAGCCTAAAAGTTATAGAACAGAACATTAGCAGAGAAATCTTTCGGTGCAATACCAGATTCACTAGCGCAGCTTATTCTTCCATTTCTGTAAGTATCTTTTATTCCAGATTAAATATATGTATGGATGAACGCATGTATGTGTCTGTGTGTTTCTTCAATATATTTTAAGAAGTTAGTGGATATTGCAAAAGAGAGTGATCATGAGCATAATGTGAATAAATCAGAGAACAGACTTCAATAATTTCATAGCATGATAAAGAGGAGTTCGATAAGAAAGACGACTTACGTGACTTGGTGGGATATGTTTTCCACTGAGGAGGTCAAGCAATAGAGTGCCAAAGCTATACATAACACTTTCTGGGGTAACTCTTCCTACAGTTAAATGATATGATGATTTTCAATTTATTACACTAAACATATGAGATTTGATCAACAATAAAGTACTGCATAAGAGTAATTATGAAAAGCAAAAATAGACAACAGAAACAAATTTTCTTCCACATCTTTGGCAGTTTGGCTCATCAAAAACGCATCAGGACACATGAAGGTGTTGTGACAACATAAAAAGGGAACCACGAGAGATATCGATATTAGAATCGGATTCCACAGAAGAAAAGAGTCCCTTGCTGCTAGAACTACGTACTCTTATTCATAATGCTCATATTCAACGTGATCACATAAACAAGCTTCCCTTGGCAATTTGACATCTATATAGAGAACAGGACACATAGAGGTATGTGCTTCCATTTCATTTATTACACATGAATGCTTCAAATCAGTTGAGCAATAGAAACCAAGTCCACTTCATTGTTTTATTACACACGCAAGAGGATCAACATATCAAAACCTCGAAAAGTTAGAATCAGCGAAACAAGAAACTCTCAGTTACTAAATACAGCAGCTATACAAGGGGGCAAGTCATTATTCTATGGCTAAATATATGTTTTAGTCCCTAATGTTTGAGTGTTTTTTAAATTTAATTTCTATTGTTTAAAAGTTTTCATTTATTGATTGGTTGATGATAAACTTACATGACATAATACTTTGTGAATTGGTTGAAATCTAGAGAAGAAAAAATGGTCATCAAGAGAAGAAAACCCAAAATTTTTACCAATTTGTTAAAAATTTGGAGGGATTAGAAATTTTCCTCTCATAGATTACCTTTTTCCTCCTCTAAATTTTTGCCAAATCATTAAATGTTATGTCATCATGTAAGTTTATCATCCGCCAACTTTAACCTTTATCAATGATGAAAGTTTAAATTGAAAATGTTAAAACATAACGGACTAAAGCATATATTTAGCCTTATTTTATTCAAAAAAGAAGATATAAGACAACACAAATCTATTGACTGCTTATTATTAGTACAGGACAAAACAAAAGAACCTGGCCTAATGAAAAATGTCTAAAGGGTGCACCTGTTTTAAGATACTCAGGAGGACAAAATGCCAAATTTGTACTGTAGCTTTTACCATCTCTGCTGTTTTTCATCATACCAAAGCATGAAAGCCTGGGGTTGCCATTCTGAGAGGAGATATCAACATTTTACACAGAATCACCAGGTCCAACAACCCAGAAAAATAATGGGACGACAAAAGTTTGTAACAATTGAAAGTGCTCACATCATCAAAAACAACTCTATAGGCATTGAGATCATGATATAGGGCGCGCCCTTTACTTGTACAATACTCCAAAGCTTGTGCAATATATAAGGCCACTCTTAACCGCATGGTCCACTTCAGAGGTTGCAAGTCCCCTGAGTAAGTACCCTATTAAACTTCACTTTATAAAATAGTGACCTGCTATATGATCATACAACAAAAGAGGATGGAAAAATACGAAAGCAGATAAGATTATGACATGTCTTTGAACATTATCAAACGTCAAGTCTTTCAGTACTTAAAAATGTAGAAATTCTGTGAGAGCTCCTCACAATGTAAATGGCACAGTTATGCAGGAGAAAACTCTGCAAGAATTTCACAAGCTTACTTCCAATAATGGTTATAAATATAGCAATAGTACACCATCGTGGCGATTGGCCCAAGGACCAACAAGAATACTAAAAATCAAAATAACAGGAATGAAGGATGGAAAGGAAAAGGCAGAAAGGAATTTCATTCACGCCCACAACCACTCACCATGCGAACCTACGACTTGTGTTCAATTAACATGCAACTCAATTCCGTGCTGGAAATTCAAATAAATGCAGAGTATCGCAGAAAGATAACTGAAGGAGACCAAGGTATCGATGATTCTACTAAACTTACAATGAAACAAGTGCTTTGCCAATGTCTCGTTTGGCATATATTCTGCAATTAGTAGCCTCTCATCACCTTCACAGCAACAACCAAGCAAATTAGCCAACCTAAGATTTCGGAGCTGACCAACATTCTTAGCTTCTTCCTGAAAATCGAAGGAAGTAAAATTTGAAAGCATTAAATAGGATTTCCATTAGAGAAAATAAGAAGCCACATACATATATGTTTCCAAATATGAAATAAAAGCTTCTTATTCAATAAACAATTATCTGAATCAGGTTATCCAGTATTTTTCCAAAACTGCCAAATCATAAAATGAAAAGTATAGATTTATCATATTGGTAAACCATTTACTGCATTTATACCACATTGTTATAAAAGTTCATATTGCATTTTCCTTTTTCCTTTTGATGTTGGAATAATTTAATATTTCTTTGTGCCATTTACAAATTACGGAAAACCTAATGAAGGCGGTAGCATGTTTTTGCATGTAATCATGATGAAAGATATACAGTTAGCCATGCTGGTAGGAATGTTCCTAAATATATGTTTACCAGAAATTGCCGAGCATCTGGCCAAGCCGATCTGTTAAACCGTTTGACAGCAATCCGTTTTTGATTCTCGAGCTTCCCCTTATAAACAACATTTGGAGCCTTTTCCCCATGTTCTGAAACTATATTCTCAACAGCAAATCCAGATGTAGCTATCCTTAGTTGGTCAATGGTGTATTCACGAAATGCAGGTATGTCAAGGTCACTATTCCCTTCATTTTCTGCAACAGTAAAAGTTCCTATATAGAAATTGCTTTCTGAAATGTGGTTGTGAATGCGATCCAACCAGAGCAGTTAATTTCACTTACCAACATCCTGGAGGTCAGGAGCAGGCTTGTTGTGATCTAAAGTCCAACAGCACCCTGACAGTTTTGAACACCCTCCACCCATCCTACTCGAACACTGCGTAAGTCTCTAATCAACAGAAGCGAGCACGATTGAAAACCTCCATCCAGCTTCCCATGTCAATCCAAATATGTTCTTCCACTGAAGGATAACTATCATACATAATATATATTATAGTATATTTATGTAAAATAGAAGTTTATTAATCTTTTGTCCTTTATTGTAATTTCTCATTATTAGTTTAGGGCTTCCATGTATGCTTATATATATCTTTCTCTAGTGTATAGAATGAAGTGAGTTATTCAAGAATTATTTATTTTAGGGTAACAATTGAGACATCTATGGCAAAGCTCAAATCATCTCGAATAGTAATGGGTAAGTTGAAAACTTAAAATTTAGAGATTTTTCCAGTGTATGCATCCACCAGAAGGCCAATTGAGGTCTTATAAACTGTAAGTATGCAAGAATGATAAACGCATTATTGGTAAGAAAGACGGATGCAGTTAATGAATCGCAGAAATAGATAGAGACTGTCACACTTAGACAATTGAAAGCTTTGCTGAGAAACAAGATTCCCATACCAACAATATACAGAAGTAATAGAATGATCAAAAAGTGGACAAGGGTAAGCTATATTCGACACATTCCAGCATTTGGACCCAAGAAAAGCAAAGATGAGCAACAATTCCAATCCGGGCAAACTTGAATAACAACCAAAAGAGGCACTTTCCGATTTCTATCTCATTTTTGCATCAAAATGAAGGGAGACTAGTGGATGATATAGCATGAGAAGAAGCAAGCGTACGTGCGTGCTTCAGCCTACCCAATAAACCACTATGAACATATCGAGTAAAAAAACTCAACGCGAAACTAAGCAACTCCAAAAAGAAAGACAACACTAAAAGTGCGCAGTCAAAAAGAGAATCAAGCTAAACAATTCCTCACCCTTAAATCATTCGAAAAATAAAGGGAAATGAAAGTCAGAAGACTTGCAAGTCTCCCCTCTCCAGCTTACTTTGCTACGTAAAGACTGAGAATTCAAACTAAGAAAGGGTCGCCCGAGATCTTAACGTGCATCTAGTGCTCCCCCCTATCTCTCTCTCAATGAAGGGGAAATTTGACAGCTTTGAGATTCGGATTAGAGGGATAAAATAAAAATAGAAAATGTAAAAATTAAATAATTTATAGATATTCTTTCCCGAATCTTTTTCGACAATCGCTTTCTTCATTGCTTGCTGTAAGCCTGTAACTCTGTGTGGGTTTGGTCCACCATTCTCCCTTGTACCCACCGACATGACCACTCCCGAATTTGGCATTTTATTCCAAATAAATTCGAGGGTTCTAAAAACCATTTTAATACAAAGTGATTACAGGGAAATCACTCTTGATTTGCTTCTAGTATTTTTAAACTGTTCTTAATCTAATTAGAAATGTCATCTCAATGATTCATATTTACTTCTAATATGTTGTGCGGTTACTTGGAATTGGAACTTGCAGGCATAGTTGAGATCGTGAATTCTCCAATTTGGACCATTTTGATGTCATCTGTCACCTAGCCCAACCTGTCCCATCTTTAATAATTGACTTTCATGGGACATTTGGTTCAACATCTTAGGACTAAACTTCTTAATCCTAAATTTGTTAGAGGGTTTAGAAAAGATGTGTTGGATGGTCATTTTAGAATGTTTGAGTTTAAGAAAAACTACTTTTTGATGGGTAGGTTTCAAGAACTTTGAATTACGAAACCTAATGTCATCCATATGTTTTTCAGTCCTTCACTCATCGTTTCATCTTGTTTGAGATCTACTTGGTCGTGGTCACACTTGTTTCGAAAGGCAATTTCAAATGTTGTCAAGCATTCTTCATTATTAATAAGTCCTATGAGTAAATTAGAGACACTCATCTATTCACGATCTCCGAGCTTCTAGCATTAATTATACAATTGTGGTCCACTCTCCTAACCTAAAACTACTTAAAAAAAAGTGTAAGATGTTGACAAAATGACACATTCTTGTACTCTTGATTTGACTTTCGTAAGTATTTTTACCCCAGTCTCTACTTTAGATCACTAACTTGACCATTGAAGTTCTTTAAAGTGACAACACTCAAGGAACCCCTAATTTTTAAGTCTGCTCATTCTTCATTGAAGACATATATCAAAATCAACCTACAAACTTTCTAACTTATACATATTTGTTTTTATAATGTACTAATTTTGAAAATAAAAAGAAATAAAATAACAAAAAGAATGAAACAAGTAAGAGAAAATGTAGTTACAGAAATAAAAATGTATCCATAGAGAGTCTAGTAAAAGAAAGTGTGTTATGGAAGAGAGTTTGGTAAGTTACTAAAAGAAAGTAAAGAAAAATTGGTGTGAGGAAAATTGTGAACAATGAAAAATGAGTGAGAGAAGTTTATATATCTCAAGAAACTAATACGTGTCAACCTTAGCATAGCTCAACTGGTTAAAGTATATATCATCGATCAAAAGGTTAGAGGTTTGAACCATCTCCTCTGCATATTACTTAACTAAAAAAACTAATAAGTAAAAAGTGTATGGAGCAAGGAAAGTGAAAGAAATGTTGTTTAAAAAGTAAAAAATAAAGTGATTAAGACATCTTTACTAATAAAATTTATACACTATCGAAAAAGAGAAGACGTTTAAGAAAATTTTCTAGTCCAAACTTAGACACGCAAAGATCCTTTTTCAAACCTTCTCCCATGTAGAGTCAAGAGATAGGTAAAATAAAACATGAAAAAAAAATTTAAAAACAAATAAAATCATATGGTTCAATTTTCCAATCTTTTTGACTTGCTTATAGTCATTCACAACCACTAATGAAAGATTCAAAAAGTTAAGGATTAATAATCCTTATTTGAAATAAATGAATTCAGTCTTATATAAATGTAAGGAAGGTAATTAAAATAGGCAAGAAGATGAGTTCTTCCTTCTTTTATCACTTAACTTAGGAGTCGTGTGAGATGAAAGTCTCGTGCACAATTTTAAATGAGAGAAAGAACCGTGGAATCCTCATTTGGACAGAAAATACTCACTTAAATTGTACTTCTTCTTAGTATATGACTTTTTTTTATTATTATTAAGTAGATGTTGCTATGATACTCAATTTTCATCTCATCCAAAGTTGACTTTTCTATGTATATTCAAATATTTTGTTGGTAATTGACTTTCTAAAGTATTTGATTAAAGTCCAATTGTAATATTTTTCAGTAGACACCAAGTTACATTCATAAAATAATTTAAATTTGTGAGGAGATCACTCCTTAAAACGAATCCAAAGTGGGATTGTATAAAAGTTTCAAAGTTTAATTTCGTAAATTTGTACATAATAAATTCAACCTTTAAATAATTTTAAATTTATTTTAATCTTTAAACTTTATTCTGTTTTAATTCTTAAAAAAATAACTATTTTAGTCAAATGTTTGTTTAAGTTTTTATAGTTTTTTTTTTATAATTATTTTATTCTTTTGTCATTTAATGTTATGTAATTCCAATATATGTTCACTAAAATATGTGATAGTTATTTATTATTTTGACCCAAAAAAAAAAAACCTTTTTTTCACTCTTTCTATATTAACCTCTTCTATTTGTAAAAAACTTGATGGTGGGTAGTAGAAGATAACTAGTAGGTAAGTTCCTTTCAAACACATTTTTTTAAATACATCATCTATTTGTTTGGTATCCATTTTCGACCTTTTAGTTAGGAGTTATCTCTTAATGAGTTGAGTTTAGGCTTAGTAAACAATTACTTTTTTTTTAGTTTAACATGTAGGGATAGGTAGGAGCACATCCACATGCCCCCCTCAATTTTTATTTTTTTTGGTTTAACCCTATAATTTATTGAAGACTGTTAATATTTTTATATATTTTTTGTCCAAAAAATTCAATGTGCCTCCTGACATGTTGGTCACATGCCCCAAGTCTTTGATCTTGTGTTTAAATCTTATCAAGTGCACTGCAAACATACTTCTTTTAAATAAATTTCTCTTTACGTTTTTTCTCTTTCTAAATTTCACTCTCTAATTTTTATTTTTATTTCTTTTCTAATACATTTCTCACTTTTCGTCTTTCAAAATTTTTTATATTTTTCTCAAACTTTTCACTTTCTAAAATTTATTTTCTTCAAACTTATTTCTATCTCTAACATATTTCTCCTTAAAATATCTCTTATTATATTTTCTCTCTCTAATTTATTAAAACTCTAGCTACCAAATATATCGATTTTTTTCCTTAAAATTTTCTCTTTAAATTATCTCTTACCATGACTTTCTTTATCTTTCTAACAAATCTTTCTTTGTTTAACAAATATTCTATTTTCAACTTTTTTTCGTTCTTTAAAATTTTTCTTATTCTCTTCAATATTTCTAATTTTTCTATCTTTTATTAATATGTTTTATCTAATATATCTCTCATTTCTAATTCTTATTCATTTTTTCTCTCTCTCTAACTTTTCTCTTTACAAAAATTTATCTCTATGATATCTCAACTTTTCAACTAACATTTCAAAA
>JAOANK020000069.1:63974-75783 GCA_026257165.2 Telfairia occidentalis | reverse complement strand
AATATAATATCATTTCTTAATGTTAAAAGAAGAGAAAATAAATGAATAATCATATTTAAATTGATAAATTAATTAAGAGTAACCAATAAATCAAGATACTCAATGTGCTAGACCACTGTACGATTTGACAATACTAAATACTAAATCTATAAAATTTAAGAAGAATAAGTGAAAAGTTGAAACGAAGCAAACTAAAAGAGAGAGCTAAATTGTTGTAGAAAAAAGTAGAGAGAACTTCATCTATATACATGTAGGAGACGATGGATAGGTTGAAAAACTTTTAAGATTCCAACCCCTTTTAAATTTCATTATTAATTCTAATTAAATGTAGAAGTTTAAATTATTATAAATAAATTTGCCAAACTTTTTATTTTTTTATTAATTAAAGCTACTAAAAATTAAAAATGATATATTTAGTAAATTTAAAATTGATAAATGGCATAACAATCTAAAATTAATATGTTTTAAAGATGGTCGCTTTTTAATATATTATAGATTATAAATATAGATATATTATTTGGAATTGAGGTGAGTCTCTATTTGGGAGTGTTTGGTATGACTTTTAAACTGCTTATTGATAAATAAATAAAAATGTGTTTTCTATTACTAACCGTGTTTGGTTAAAATCTCGAAGAGTGCTTTTAATTAATTAAAAATATTTTTTTAGAATTTTTAACAATAAACAATAGTTTGAAAAAATATAAAAATATATCAAATACATTTAAAGCTTTTTTAAATTAATTATTTAATTAATTTTCTTTAAAAAATGCTTATATAATAAATGTTTTACTTAAAAATATTTTTTTAAAAAGTCAAACTTACACTAAGTGCAAGTTTGGTATAACTTTTTTAAAAAATATTTTTTAAGTAAAACATTTAATATATAAGAGTTTTTGAAAGAAAATTAATTAAATACCTTATTAAAAAAAGATTTAAATGTATTTATATATTTTTACACAATTTTAAACTATTTGTTTATTATTAAAAATTCTAAAAAGTTTTTTTAATTAGTTAAAAGTACTATTTAAAATTTTAACAAAACACGATTACTTTTGAAAAAAAAAAAAATTTCATCGATAAACAGTTTAAAAGTCATATCAAATGCACCATGTTTGGTACAACCTTTTTTAAAAAAATGTTTTTAAGTAAAACATTTATTATATAAGTGTTTTTAGAAGAAAATTAATTAAATATTTAATTTTAAAAAGCTTTTAATGTATTTTATATGTTTTTAAACATTTTCAAACTACTTTTTTTAATTAAAAATTCTAAAGAACATTTTTGTTAGTTAAAAGTATTATTCAAAATTTTAACCAAATACAATTAATTGTAAAAAAAAAAAATACTTTTTTCTATCAATAAACAATTGAAAAACCATACCAAGTACACCCTTAATTAATTTAATAATGTGTTTCGAAGATCAAAATTATTGTACTTAGTTATGTATGAAATGTTAATATGAATGCAATATGAGCATAGTTCAATGGTTAAGGTATATGTCTTCGACCAAAAAGTCAGAAATTTGAATCCTCACTTCCACATATTAATGAACTAAAAAAAGAAGTTAATTTAAAAATACATTTTTTAAAAATAAAAAGCTATACACTAAAATTTGATTGGTCCCAAATACTTGGGCTTAGAAACAACAACTCAAATAGTAGAGATCGAAGCCCATATAGTACTAAAAAAAAAGCCCATATATAAGTTGAAAATTTCAAGTTTGGTATTGCATTCCACTCCACAACCAATCATTTTTAATAGAAATGTCCCATTTAGCACATCTCAAACATAAAAATATCAAATCAAGAGCCTTTGGACAATTGTTTCTTTTTTTAAAGACAAGCTTTAAAAATAATACTAATTTCTTTATATGAATTTTATATTTTGAAATTGTTTTAAAATCCATAGGTAAATTAAAAAAATAAAAAACAAAAAACAATTTTCAAACATCTTTTTTTGTTTCTATAATTAGAGACAAAAGTACAAAAGTATATAACTCCTTTTAGAAAATAGAAAACAAACAAAAGATATTAGGACTAAAAATACTTATCTTTTGGAAATAAAAAAATTAAAAAAAAAAAACAAAAAAACAAGAAACAAAATTGTTGTTGTATGAGTCCTAAGTTATATGACTCTTTAAATTTTATCTCAATTCTTTTTAATTTAAAATTTATTTTCTTTTCAAAATCTCTTTCCTTTCCAAAATTAAATAAATAAACGAATAAACATCCGTGCAGCTTTCACAATTTTAATAACACCCGATTTTTAAAGTGTTATTATTTTTTTTCAATTACGACGAACCTTCAAAGAGGGAAAAAAAATAATGAAAAACAAAATTGAATACTTTAATTGAAACATTGGATCATTAAACAAACCCAAATCAAATTCATCTTCCATTACAATAAAAACCGTTGACCAAAATGACTTTTGGAAATTGATCGACCTTTTTAGTCGCGATAAGAACACAACTGAAGGAAAAAAAAAATGGTTCTTTCAGCCATGACAGAGACCAAAAAAGCTTGGTCCCGGACCTTGACATAAAAAATAAAATCAGAAACATATATTAAAAATTAAAAATTGCTCGTGTCGTCATGAATGATCTGTATTATTTAAATTTAATTTCTAGGTGGCTATAGTTGTGATTTGTTGAAATATTTATTTAAGATTAAATTTATCATAACTCATCAGCTTTAGCTTTTAGATTCATTGGTAATTTAACGCAATATCAAAAAGAGAGATCTTGCGTTTGAATCCCCAAATTTTCAACCTTAATTTTTTGGTTCGTTGGTGATTTAACATGATTGGTCTTGTCGAACGAGGTTCATTTTGATGTTTCAATAGTCTCTATTCCATTGGCCAAATTTAAATGGATATGTCACATCACACACTGAAAATGTAGCCCACCCATTCTTACCTTATACATTATTATCTTATTCCTTTTTTTTTTTTCTAAAGTTCCATCCATTTCTATCTTGACCCCAGTTTGATTTTCTATTGGACTTTGGACTTTGCTTCCTCTTTAACTTTATAAAACCTTACAATCTTATCCACTTGTTGGGACCATATGAATTCACCAAATAAACAAATTTATAAATTATCAATAGTTATAAATATTTTTGACTTAATTATAATTATTTAAAGTTGGACCCAATGAGATTTGGTATACATATCAAGATTTTTTTTTTCTTTTCATATTAATCTTTTTGCATATTAAAGGACCCCATATCATCCATTTTAATTTATTTAAAATAAAAAAGTACAATTGGAGTTTGAGTCATATATGTTTATCAAACTTTAACAAAAAAACATTCATTTATTAAAATTAAACTATGCTTGTAAGACTTGGTGACATAAATTAATAACTTGGTAAATATTGTAGAGTCAAAAAATTATCTCCTATTATTAGTCAAAATAGATGTAGGTAATCCTTGTTCCAACAATAACTATTATGTAATTTTAAAACAAAACAAAAACAAAACAATAACTATTATGTAAAAGAATGTAATGAAAGCACAATTCTTTGTGTTATTTCGTTTTACGAGTGCTTCTTAAAAGTTGTAATAAACTCCCTTTCAATTTCAAACAATATTTATATTATTTAAAAATTACAATAGAAAAAATATTTACCTCGTATTTCCTCTACTTCTAGTTCTAGATATAAATAGTTAAAAATATATTACTAAAAAATCCACTTTTTTTTTATTAAGAAAAATATTTAGCTACACCCCTCTATTATATTTTCTACAACTAGAGAAAAAAGAATCTAGAAAATGAGATTTTTTTTTCCCAAAAAATTAAATAAATCTCAAATTTTTTTTATGATAGTGTATAGAAAGATACGTAGGTAACCACATATATATATATATATATATATTGTTCATCTATTAATTACAATATTGAGAATAAATAATTAACTATAGATGAATGGATAAGTAAATAAGTATTCTTCTTGAAAAGAAATGAAAACAACATTATATTGAATGTTTGTTACAAGACCCTCTTTCATTTTCAACCCATCCATTTGATGAGTGAAAAATGAAAGGAGAAAAAAAAAGAGTAACAAAAGCATGCAGATACAAAACTCACAACCCACAACGTGCAACTATACAGCCCCCAAGTTCCCGAAATTATTGAGAATTCAGAAAGCCATTTTACAGTGAAAACTTATAACAAAGAAGAAAAGAAAACGGATTAATCAATGAAATAAAACGAACCCTAACAGTCAAAGCAATAACCAGATGATGATCATCAGAAAAACCCACGACACAACCAACAACGAGAGTTTGATTAGTACACTTTTGATTTCGTTTAAGCTTAATTGTTAGAACGTATTATTATTCAACGTGGTTGCCACATTATTACTGTTGTCCTTTGTTGTTCCCTTTTAAGTTGTGGCTCGGAGCAATGGTGACTGAGGCAGCGGCGAGTGGGGCGACATTATATCCTCAAGCCGTCGAGACGACAGCCTGAGTTCAAGGCTACTTTGGCGCCAGCAGAACTTCTGTTTCTTAACCTTCGTGGCCTCCTTGTTTTGAAGCACAAAGTTTCTGATTCGGGTTATGGAGATGTCCATCGTCTTGTCGTCCATGTTCGCGAAGCAAACCCTGAACCATCCCGGCTCCGAGCAGTGGAAAGATGAACCGGGCGAGACGTTCAGTTTAACGTCGTTGATTATTACTCTCCACAGCGCCATTTCGGCTTCCAATGTCTTCTCTTTCAAAAGATGACGCAAATCCATCCACAAAAACAACCCTCCACTCCCTTTCAAATAACCAATACCAACCTGCATGAATTATGAATATGAATTTAAAAAAAAATTCTGTGTTTGAACAACCGTAATATTTAATTAAAAAAAAATGATATATATATACCATAATCCTAATTACCTGAGCAAGGCCTTTAGTGAAACTGCGGTGACGTGCGGCGAGTTTCTCAGCGCTCCCGACGACGAAGCCCTCCACAAAGTCATCATCGGACAACATGGAGGCGATCAAATGCTGGGTTTGGGAGGAGACGAGGCCGAAGCTGGACATCTTACGGGCGCAGGCGACGACGGCGTCGTTGTAAGAGTAGACAATGCCGACTCGAAAACCGGGGAATCCCATGTCCTTGGAGAGGCTATAAACGATATGGATCAAATTAGGGTCGCAATGAGAGTGGTTTTGAATGACTTCGGCGATGCTAATGAAGCCAGGCTCCGCAAAGACAGTGGCGGCGTAGATTTCGTCGCACACCAAGTGGATGTTTTTTTGGTTGATGAATTGGACGGCGGTTTCGAGTGTTTGTCTGTCGTAAACGGTGCCGAGTGGGTTGGAAGGGTTGGTTATGAGAAGGCCTTTGATTTTGATGTTGGAATTTTGTGCTTCCTCGTACGCTGTTTCTAAGGCTTCTCTTGTTAGTTTGAAGTTGTTTGAGCTGTCGCATTGGACTGCTACTATTTCCACTCCTGTTCTCCATCTTAAGTCTCTGTCGAAACTGCACCATTTAAAAATATTATATTAATTCATTAATTGTCACCCAAAAAAAAAAAAAAAATTCCCCAATATTGCATGTTTTATTATTATTACAACTAAACCAAATCGGTTGAAATTTCATAGAAAGAAGCAAAGTTTGGAATTCTTTTTTTTAGGTAAAGTGGGTGATTGTGAATTTCTTCCTTTTTTGTTAAGACAAGAGAAGGTGGAGGAGTCAATTGTGGGTCAAATCAAACTCTTTAATATGTCAACAACACGCAAAAAAATAAATTCTTAATACTTGAACTAAGAAGAAAAAGAAAATAAAATACCCTGGATAATAAGGAACAGGCACTAAAAATGCCTCGCCAGGATCAGCGAGACAAAACGCCACCGTTTCATGAGCACCAGTTGCTCCACCACTCATCACAACTCGGTCCGGGTCGAATTTGACTCGGTTGCCTCTCACTTTTCCCATGAAATTCGCCACAGCCTGTGTCGCCAAAAATTTCCAATTCCCAATACCAAATTAATATTCAGTGTCTGAAAAAACAAATTAATTTTACTAACTTAAATCTTATATGATTAAGGTTCAACACACGTACGTTTCTGAACTCTGGCAATCCATGGTAATCCTGGAAGATGGCGATGTCCTTAAACTCATCCACTCCATCAGCAGTACAAATTGAAGCTTGTGGATTGTTTTTAATCCATTTCTCCACAAACTCAAAAGAAAGCTGCAATTTTTACCAAAACCCACCGAGAAAAACGGATCAAAAACTGAAATTAAAGCCACCCATAAAGAAAAAAACAGAAAAAAAAAAAAATCGATTCGGGTACCTGATTTTCAGCCAAACCCATTTGAATCACCCCACGAGGGTTGAGTGTGGGGTGAAATGGATCAGAGTCATAAGCTTTCCAGCCATCAAAATATGGAGAATCCTCTCCATGGCCATTCCCTCTGGCCAATTTGGACAAGAGCTTCTTAGCATTATTAACATTGCAGCTGGATTCCAAAACCATTATTTCTTCACTGTAATTAACAAGTAGAAAGAAAGAGAAAGAATTAAGGGGCCTGCCGGAGATGGAATTTGAGAGGCTCGTTGAAACTTGAAGGCTTAATGTTGGTTTTTGAGGGATTCTATTTTAAGTGGAAGAGATGAGGGCGTGGGGGTATATATATACAGATTAATTATAATTATAGAATATATAGATATGGAAAATCAGAGTTGGGTCAGCGTTCTAAATCAAAGTCCTTCTTCTTCCGACGGAAAGTGAGCAGAAAGTTCTTTTAATATGACTATATCAGGGACATCACCCAATGTCCGCTGGTGAAAATTGCCGGCTCTTTTTTCTTTTTCTCTAATTTTATCATTAATTACCCATTTCATCCTTTTTCTTTTGATTTTTTTTACCTCCTTGTTCATTTTTTATATATATATATAAAGTACTTCATATTGAAGGTTAAATTATCTGAATTCAAAGAAAAAAAAAAGTTAAATTATCAATTTGGTCATTATGATTTATATTTGTTTAGTTTCCATTTCATCGTTATACCGAGCTGGAAAATTTTATAGAACGGGTCAAAAGTTTATTTTCTAACTCTTTATATATATATATATTCTAAAATGAACAAAGAGGGGCAATGAATTTGATATGTTTCTTTTCTTCTTCGCTTTACCTCATATCTATAGTCTAATAAATATGAAGTTAGAGATTTAAGTCTTCGATTTCAATAGAAGAATTGCAGATGTCTTAACTACTGAGTTATATATGTTGATGTTAACATTTTTTTCTTTTCCTCTTTTTAAATTTACTTGGCACTAATATGACAAGCTAAATAGAAAATGTCTCATTGTCACATAGGTAAAAAATGTGTCATCTATGACAATGTGAAGTGATTGTGACATTAGACCAAATTGATTAAATAAAAAATGTGCTCTTGGAGACTAAATTAATAATTTAGGTTTGTGTAAAATAAGTTCCTGAACTTTTAGGTTTCTATCAAATATAGGTTACTGACAAGCTTTTAATTTTGTGTCTCTAATAAGTTCATAAACTTTGAAATATGTCAAATAAGTTTCTCAATTTTGTATATATTAGGTCCCTGACATATCAATAAAAATTTATAACTAATGGATCTATTAGACGTAAAATTTAATTTTGTGTCTATACGCTTTCAAATTTTTGTCTAATAAATTTGTGAAATTTTAAAAATGTCAATTAAGTGAAAGATCTATTAAATGCAAAATTGAAAGTTCAAGGATGACCTATTGGACACAAAATTAAAAGTTTAGAGATTTATCAAATACTCTTTAAAATAATTGAGGGACCTATTAACGAATTGAAAATTCAAAGGTCTATCCAATAGTTTTAAAAATTTAGGGGTCTATTTTGTTGGTTTTTTAGCAAAATATTAGAAGAGTAAAAATCTCACGTTGGAAAGAATTAATGAAGTGATGAGTTCTAAGCACTATACAAGAGGTTCATAGACTTTAGTTTTATTCATTCCAGTTAGAAATACTTTAAGCTTGGTGTAATGACTCTAGTTAAATTCTTTTCTTATATTCTTTTGTTTGAGAGTGAGGAGAAGCAGTAAAAACTTTGAGAAAATGTTTTTGTAATTGGGGTCTGAGAGAGAAATTTATGTGATTGTAACAATTTTTTGTAATTTTCCAAATAAATTTCATCTTTTCATTTTTTTGCTGCAGAAGTGGGAGGTTTTTCCCAACACGACACGAATTCATAAACTAAATTTAGAAAAGAGATCATATATTTGAAATTCAAATACAAGTGTTGAAGACTTAGAACCAATACTTTCGAAGTTGAATTAAAATTGCATTCAAACTTATTTTTATCAAAACTATGTTTTTCAAATTAAAATTCTGACCAAATTACAATTTTATTTTGTGTTCACTCTAAGTTGAGTAAAGATGAAGAAATAACGTACTTAATTGATATACTTAAAAAAGGAAAAAAAACGCTCACTCTATTCTTGTATCACTTTTTTCTCATTTTATTCATTTTTTCCCCAATCTTTTTAATTCAATTTTCTCATTGAGAAATTGAGCGGCTGACGTTAAAAGTGTGAAAAATAGTGTTTGAAAATTGAAATGACAAAACAAGAATTATTATGTTTTTTAAAACTATTTTGCCAACTTCTTCTTACTTGCACTGATCCCCATCAATTATTATACATTCTAACATCAAAATCTCTGCGCCCCTTTCAAAGAACTCGCACAAGTGCAATAAAATATTGATTTTCCCCCTAATAACCTACTTATTAATAACGAACAAGTAAAATTATTATCCCAAAATTGAATTCAAAACATGAAATTTATTCTACATTTTTTTTTGTTCAACAACTGTGGAGGTGGAAGTTCGAAGTCACGATTTTCTGATCGAGAAGATATGATTTAACTAATTGAATGAAATTCAGTTTGGCATATGAAATTTATTCTTCCTTAATTTTAGGAAGATATAATTATGTTCTAATTAATTTTTTATTCAATTTTTTCCCTCGTAAAGTCGAAATGTACTTTTTTTGGGAAAAATAAACCATGTAAAATTTTGTATTTATATACAAACATCGAGAAGTTAGTGGATTTTAAGTCATATGAACACAATATGTTTTCAATTCTATGGGCGAACATATTTCATTGATTAAATTAAATTAGTAAGTTGCTCATAAATTTTAACATTTAATGATAGTCTATAGAAAAATAAAAAAAATACACAGAGTATATTTCTGGTGGTTTTTTGAAAAAAAAAAAGAAGTATTTTTAAGTAAAAACAAGTCCTAGTACTAATTAAAGTGTTTATTCTAAAAACACATTAAGATTTTTCTTTATTTCTTAAAAATTTGTATAAATCTTTTTTATTATCTAACTAAAAAAATAAATATTTAAAAAGTACTTTTAATGGACTAAAAACACGCTACCATCTCAACGCTTCCTCTTCCCTCGAGTTTTTGAGGCCGACCTGAATTTCTAATTATCAAACTAACAATATTTAAACTATAAAAATAACTCATAAAGTGTACTATCAAAGTGTTACTTCTAGGCACCCACTTAAATAACTAAAAAGTAATTCCAAATTGAAGTAAAGAATTAAAATTCTACAACATCCCTACGTAGATAAGAATTAATAATTCACGTGTTGGATTTGGCGAATCAAATACGTCGGAACCGACATTTTTGGAATCGGATAGTGAAAGTAAGCTTCTTGGGATCCAAAGGGCAACAGTGTGGGAGAATCTGATAGCGTGACCTAAATTATTAGGGGAGGTGGGCCCAAGAGAAACGCGGGAGCGTCCTACGATAAAGAGTTCGTGGGACTCACTTTAGGTACAATACAACACCTCCAAAAGGTGGCTGATAATGAAGACTGGAAGGGCAGGTGCCCTACAAGACAGAGACTGTAGGGTCTGGGTGTCCCACAAAGTGACAAATTAAAAGCCTACAGAATACAGATTATTCAAACAGTGGAACTGGGAATATCCAGCTTTATCCCCTCAGACAACACACAGTTGGCAGATCTGACTTCAAACTTAAACATCACTATACAAAATAATAGTTAATTAATAAATAAATAAATAAAAATTCATTAATTATAGAATCTCTTGTTGGCGTATCCCTTTTTTGCCAGAAGGTTGAGTTTCTTTTTTCCATTCTCCTTCTTATGAATTTTAATTTTTTGGGATTGATAAACTTTGTTGGGATACAGCTTTTGAGACTGTTTTAAATTATTTGTAAAATCATTCGGTGATCGATAATAAAATAATTGCTTAATGTCTTCTTGTCGCCTCGAACTCACGTTCAGAAATAGTCTTATGTCTCTAATTTTTGTATTTTATGCAAAAAGTTAGTCCATAATCATGATTTTTAAAATCAAATATAGCATTCATTTCAATTAAAAATAGTCGACATAAATAATATTTTATTTTATTTAATGTTTGTAGATGAAGACTGTTCATGAATAAATTATTGTGTTTTTTTTATTTATAATAATTTCAACTTGATTTTTTTTTTTTTTGAGTTCTGCAACTTGATTTGATTGTGTTATAACTTATAATAAATAAATAGAATACGAAGGTAGAAGATATATACATTTTTTCTTTTTTCAAAAAAGATGTATACATTTTAAAACCGTTTTTAAAATTAAAAATAATAACAAAATAACTACGGAAAACACAAAAGGAAAAACTTTATCTTAAAAAAAAAAAGTTAAATTTCAAATTTACTCCCTAAAATTTGAAATATGTGTCAAATAGGCCCCTAAACTTTAAAAAGTGTTGGATAGGTTTATGGACTTTCAATGTTGTGTCTAAGGTCCCTAAACTTTAAAAATATTCTAATAAATCTCTAAACTTTCAAATTTGTGTTGGATAGATCCTTAAACTTTCAATTTTACATTTAATAAATCCTTGACCTAATTGACACTTTTTTAAAATTAACAAACGTATTTTTTAGTTCAACAATATCTCCGAGAGGGAGATAGGGCTAAGTGGAACGGGTTTTCCATGTGATGGGAAATGAAAACTATTAGTCCCACATGAGATTTGTGAATAAGTGATTATCTGATAGTGAGCAAAGAAGATTCGTCCTTTAGGGATAGAGATTATTCAAACGCCCAACATTTTGGTCGAGAATATATATCTTAACCAATTAAGGTATGCTCATGTTGGCTAAAATTCACGAACTTATTAGAAACAAAATTGAAAGTTTGGGAACTTGTTAGACACAAAATTCAATAAATGATGTCTATTAAATATTAGGTTTATGTCTACACAGTTATCAAGTTTGTTATTATTGGTAGCTAGTTTGTTATTATTGGTAAGTCTGGTAGCTTCTACCTACCTTTCTATCTTGTAAGCATTTAGTATAAATATTTATTGTATTGTTATTTTAGAAATAACAGAGATAGAGAAGAAGATTCATTCTTCTGTTCCTAAATATGGTATCAGAGCAGTAATCACTCTTCTGCGAATCAAAGTATGTTGCTTGCGACTTCCATGCCTGCTACTGAGAGTTCCTTTTCTCAGATTCCAATGGCGTCTGCAGATTCAACCTTTCAAAGTCCTTACTTCCTTCATCACACTGATACGGCAAATCTGACGCTGGTGACAGAGCTACTCACCGATGACAACTATGTCTCTTGGAGTCGTTCAATGGTCATTGCCTTGTCAATCAAGAACAAACTCGGATTTGTTGATGGCTCTCTACCAAAACCTACAAGAGACCTTCTTCCAGTGTGGAATCGCAACAATAATGTCGTAATTGAAGGATACATCAAGATGCATGCGCAGCGGAATAAAGATCTATACACTCTAATTAGCTCAAAATAAATAAGGAAAA
>JAOANK020000069.1:46934-58060 GCA_026257165.2 Telfairia occidentalis | reverse complement strand
AATGCTCCATTACTTGATCGTCGAGATGACATTAAGATTTGAATTTGAGATGCGAACGACAACGTCATGCTAACTGTTGAATAAGCGAAGCAAATAAAAGGACATGTGTAACTTGTAGAAGCACTAGCACCGAAGGAGGGGATCACTTTAGCAAACGAAGCCAGTATTCAACCCCTATGCGTCGAAATTGATTCGACAATGGTATGGAACCTTATACATGTTGAGGACTAATTTAGTAATGAAACTTAGTTTATTGTGAATGAGATTGCACAAAAATGCAGAGACGAGAAGGTTAAAAAGAATCACTCTTTATAGGACGAAAACAGAATGAAGCTGCAAACAAACTAGTAGTTCATGCAAGAAGCCGCCCGTTTTCGCAAATCTGGCTGGAAGACTACCTTGGTGGACTACCAGAGCCGACAGGCTAATGCACCCAATACTCGATTTTTCTTGCAGTTTTTTTCTTCGTACGCACGTGTATAAAAAAATATTTTTTTTATATTCGATTTTTAGTCATTTTTTTCAACCAGACAAAAAAATATGCAACTTTTACATTTTTAGTCATTAATGTAAAAATGAGTAGAAAAAGCTATTTTTAGAGTCACAAAGGAAGAAATTGCATTTTGATATTCTAAAATTAAATGTAATATTTTATACATTTGTAAATAAAGATTTTTTTAGGTTAATTAATAACTTGAAGGGAAAAAAAAATCAATTTTGACTCATAAACTTATCAATTTATATTAATTTTGACCCTAAACTTTCAATTTCATCTAATTGAAACTCAAACTTATATTAGTGTTAGAATCTTAACCTTAAACTTAAAAAAAACGTTGTAATTCTTATTCTTTGAAAAGGTTTTGTTCGAAATGTCATTAAAAAAGTTATCTCATATGTGTTTAATGAATTATAAAATATATATAAAAAATAAAATTGATAGATATAAAAAAATGACATTAGGGCTAATTTTTTTTGTTGAAAGTTGTAAATTTTGGCAAAGCTATTCGATAGTTCATTTATTCATTAATCAAATTTAATTTTGTACAACGTATTATTTTATTGAAATTAATGAGTTTATGAAAATTTTCATAACAATTTTTGTTAAAATTAATAGATAAATTAACGGAAATGGATTAAAAGGTGAAAATAACAACACTTATCTAAATTTAGAGTCCAATTTGATGAGAGTAAAAGTCTATGATAAAAACTATTACAACCTAACCCGTTTTAGAGTATAAATTGATTTTTTTTTTTGCATATTTAATTTAAAGTGCACGCAAAATGGTGAGTTTGACTTTTGTTTTTATCATATAATTGAGCAGACATAATTAACATTTTCATATTCCAATGAAGATTTTGTCGATGAACAACGTTTACTTTTTTTTTTTTTTTTTTTTTTCTCTCTCTCTCTTTTAAGTACACAGTGACAACGTTTAATTACTTGGTGTTGGAGAGTGACAAAGAAGTCCATTAACATACAAAAGAGGTATGAAATTAAACAAAATTTGGCTATAAGTAAATGAAATCCATGATTAGATGCTTTTGACATTCTTTTTATTGCTGAAGCCTTCACACTTTTTTTTTCTCTTTTTTCATCTTGGAAGCCATAAAAAGAAAAAGAAAGAACAAAAAAAAAAAAAAAAAGAAGAAGAAGATAAAACCAAATTAGAAAATTTTCTAAACACTGCAAAAATTTAGCCAATAAAATATTGAAAATTCAACCATAAACGTGCATAAACTTAATACAAGCATACTATCCATTAGGGGTGTTCGTGGGTTGAGTTTTATGAAATTTTGGACCCAACTCAATTGTTCCGAGTTGATAATTTGTATAACCCAAACAACCCTTGTTAAGTTATGAATCCAATCCAACCCAAACCAGTCCATTAAATTTGGGTTGGTTCGGTTCCATCGATTTGTGATCAAAATTATACCTTATGATTGTTATTTAAAATTCTTTAACTTTCAAATATGCATTTGATTAAAATGGTAATAGAATTTGATTGCTTGAAAATGTCGAACAACTAACATAATTCATACTATTTTTGTTTTGGATTTAAAATAATTTTGAACTAGAAATAGAAAGGATATTGAAGTAGAAGTAAATATTAACTTATTAATATATTTATAAAACTTATACTTTTATGTTATCGTGGGTTGGGTTGGTTCGGTTCAATATAGTAGACCCAAGAACTGAACCAACCTAATTGGGTTAGGAAAAAATGAACCGATCAAACCCAAATTAGTTTTCAACCCAACCCAAATTGCATGGATTGGGTTGAGTTGCTTGAATTTTTCGAGTTATCGGTTATTTTGACCACCCCTACTACTCACTCGACCATTAAGGTATCTAGTTAAAAATCGAATCGAAACAAATACTAAACACAACTACACAGATGATTACAGTATCTTAATGTTGAAAAAAATTTTGATGCTATACGTCGATGATGTTTACTTTCGTGTGGAAAGTGGTAAAGAAAGTCATTAACATACAAAAGAGGTTAAATTATTCAAAATTTGACTCTAAATATAACACATGATTAGATGCTCTTTTTGACATATTGTTTAATTTGCTGCTTTCTTTTTCTTTTTCCTTTTTGATGCTGAAGCCTTCACATTTTATTTCTTTGAATTATTATTATTATTTTTTAAAATTGAATTAAAAACATTGATTTTGTCCAACATCAAAGAGAAATTATAACTCTATGTAGACAATTATTTTCTATAGATTTATAATCTTTACCATGTCTTTTCATTTTTCAACGTCTTAGAAAGAAACAAAAAGATAAGAAATTCATATATATGTTACTATTTAAATTCGAAATCTTTTACATAAATAGCATAAAATAAATATGTTTTAAAAAATACAGTAGAAAATTTATAATTTTATTAAAATAACTTAATCCAAATCAAAATCAAACTTAAATGTAATGTTTAACACATGTAGAAAAGTTAAACTTATGTTTTTTTTTTTTTTAAATTGTGACATTTTAAAAAATACATATTAATTTTATGTCATGGAATGAATTTTTCTTTTAATTTTTTTTATAAAAAATATGACACTAATAATAATAATAATAAAACCCAACTAGAAAATTTTTTAAAAGCTAACTCATTAGTTCGCCAAAAATTTAGCCAGTAAAAATTGCGCGAAACCTGTGAAACGCATACTACTTGCTTTCAACCACATGGGGTTCAAAAAGCGGACAACTCAAAAAAATTCAAGTAATCCAACACAATTTTAATTTGAGTTCAATTGAGTATATTTTTCTTAACTCGATTGGGTTAAGAACAAACCAAACTCAACCCATAGTAATATAAAATCACTAAGTTTTATAAATTTATTAACCTAAGATTCACTTCACCTCGAGATCATTCATATTTCTAACTCACTTATTTTCAGGCAATTGATTTTTTCTTAACATGCCCTTATTCAAAAATAGATTTGAAAGCTAAATAATTCTACCAAATAATTATAAGATGGAAATTTTGATTGGAACTAAGTGAAATCGAACCAACCCAACCTAATTTTTATAGACTAGGTTGGTTTGATATTTGATTTGATTTCATAACTTAACTAGGGTTGTTTAGGTTCTAGAAATTTACAACCTGAACAATTAGATTGGTTCAAAACATCACAAAATCTTACCCATCATTACTGCTACCAACCACAATACAAAAGGTCAAAAAGACATCTATCCTAGCACTTGAGTCCAAATGAAGCCGAAATACATATTTGACACATCTATAAATTAGTTTTTTAAAAAAATATATATATATATGTTATCAAATTAAAACCGACAACCCAAAAAATTCGAGTAACGTAACTCAATTTATGCGATTTGGGTTGGATTAAAAATTAATTTGAGTTAGATTAGCCAAACTGAACATTGCTCAATTGGTTAGGCATATTTTACTAATCAAAAGGTCATTGGTTTTCCAATTCGAGAATAGCTCAGTGGATAAATGCATATACTACCATTGCACAGGTCAATGGTTCGATCCCCCATCTCTACAAATGTTGAACTCAACCATAAAAAGAGTTAGATTGGATTCATTTTTTATTAAATCAGTTGAGTTAGTTTGGGTAATATAAAATTATAAGTTTAATAAATTAACTTAAGATTCACTTCACCATTTATCTTTCTAACTCACCAATTTTAAGCTCAAACTCAAAATAGTACAAATTGGGTTAAATTGTTCTAAATTTTCAGGCAATTGATTTTTTCTTAACACACCCTTCATAAAAACATATTTGAAAACTAAATAATTATAAGATGTGAATTTTAATTGGAACCCAAGAAATCTAATCAACCTAACCCAAATTTTATGGATTGATTCAGTTTAGTTTCATAACATAACCATGGTTGTTTGGATTATAGAAATTTACAACCCAAATAATTGGATTGAGTCCAAAACATCACAAAACCGAACCATGAACGCCCCTACCAACCACATTACAAAAGGTCAAAAAGACATCTACCCTAGCACCCAAGTCCAAATCAAGCCGAAATACATACTTGACACATTATAAATTAACATTTTTTTTAAAAAAATAACGTTGTCAAATGAAATCACACATGTCCAAACTTAGTTGTAAATCTCTATTAAAATAACAACTCAACATAACCACAAATTAGTTCTTGAACAAATACCGTCACCAAATCACAAGTATGCTCAAACCAAGTAATACATCTCCATAAAGATAACAACTTCCAATTAGATAAGGATTTATATACTTATTCAAGTTTAACGTTAAATTCAAGTAAAATTAACACTTAGAATTAAATAGTAGCGAATCCAAAATTTTTAGTCAGAAGAGCAACAAACATAATAAATAAAAATATTTATAAATAAGCACACAGTAAAATTTGAACCCATGTCCAAGGGCACACATACTTTTTCAAGTCATTTCTACACCAATTCAATTAATCATTAATTTGAATTTATATATATATATATATGATGAAATAATTCTAAAACTAGAGGAGGTCTGTGCCCCCTTGGTTCCTTCATAAATCCGCCCCTCGAATTAAATATGACCTAATCAAACCAAAAGGAAAAAAAAAAAACACAAAATGGGAAAAGAAAAGAAAGGAAAAGCAATGATTGTAGGCAATTTCTAAACTTCTCCCACCATACCATTTTCATTTTCATTTTGTTGAATGATTAAAACGTTTAAATTCAACCACCAACTTACAATTGTTTGCAAGAAACTGAGGGAAAGGGGGAGAATTCAGAGTATTGACAATAAGCATATTCCACTTGAAATGGAACAGACTGTTGCTATTACACTTACACATAGGAGCACTAATGGAAGGGAAGGCAGGGCTTCTATCTCCTCATCAGGAGAACCACAGTGTGAGCAGCAATGCTTCTGTTTTCGCCGAGACTGTCGACCTTCTCGTGCGTTTTTGCCTTCAGATTCACGACGGACAGGTCGGTTCCCAGAAGCTCGGAGAGGTTTGCTCGGATAGCTTCCTTGTGAGGGCTAAGCTTTGGTCTTTGGAGTATCAATGTGGCATCCAAGTTTCCTATGTCATAACCTGCCTCATGCATCAGTCTCACCTGGAATCAGCCAAAGATAACGTAAAAGATATCACATCATCTATCAAACAGTGGAACATTTCAGTCTAAGATGCACAGTAACTCGAACTATTTACTTCGATTTCAGTTTTATATATGGAATCGTGGCTAAACAATATTAAAAATGTTAAATATACCCTGACCTAATCAATCAACTTAAAATTTTGAAGTTAGGGGTGATTTAATAAGGTATCAGGAAATTTGAGGTTCATACCTCTACGAAATTACTTTCTTCTAATTTCAAATAATTGTCCACATGTTGGACCTTCTGTTGATATTTAAACCCGCACATGAAGAAAAGTTGAGAATATATTAAAAATTTTAAACTTACCATGGCCTGACAAGTTAAGCATTTAAACTTAGTGGTGATTTGACAAATATGGAAGAACTACAACACATAGTGTAGATGGAATAGAGTGTGAAACCTCCAGTGTTACACACTTATAGCAGATGGCCCAAGGATAATAGGGCCCAAGGGTAATCTGGGCAAGAATGTTTTTACAATTGGTGTGGTCCAAAAAGCCAAAAAGGAGGGCTACTGTTGTACGGTCGTTAGGAGGTGGTTATTACTGTACGTGGAAGGAATGGTGGTCTTTAGGTCTTTTGTGCAAGTTAGTCGCTAGAGTTTTGGGAGAGAACCAGCCTCTCGAATTGTTGGGTAGTTTCATGCTTTCTTTTGCATTGTGTTGCTTTTGTGCAAGTAAAACTTGGATAGCTCGTAGCTGATATATGAAAATAGAGCTTGTTCTTCCTCTGTTATTGTGTGTTAAGTGTTGTTATTTGAGTTTCTGCAGGTTTTGTTCTTTGAGAGAACCTGACATAGAGGTCTCTCACTATTGACTAACTTTTACGTAACACTCTGCTAACGATTTTATTATGCCTGAAATTATGAAGCCTAAAGTAGAGAGTTCGGGTTAGGGTAATTTGTGTTTAAATTAAGAACTTATGATTTGTATAAATTAGCATATAGCATAAAGGATGGATTTCATAAACGTAAGTTTATCAATTATGGTCTCATATAACCCATGAGATTAGGAAATCCCATAATTTGGGATAAATAAATCCATTCCACTATTAGGAAATAAAGTGCCGGAATGGTTTTGCCGCCACAACCAGCCACATAATATTGGCTCCATACAGTCTCCAAGCATTGGCAAAAAGCACCAGTGGGATAAGTAGTTTGAAACTACTTATCCTAGCAGAGACATGCTGACTTTGGTCGAGCGTCCATGTCCATGTCCAAGGCATATGCTTTACTATGCATCCAACACTTTATAGTTTCTAATATTATGCATAATTTTGTTATGACCTTTGCTACTGGATGTAGGTCTTGAGAGAAACTCCTGGAATAGTGTCAGGAAAATATCCTTGACACTTTGACTACTTATCGATGGATCCTCCAAAACTTTTGTGGGTGCTCACTAAACCCTACTTAAAAAGTAGAGTAAACCTTCAGCTGCTATTTGTGTTTAGACATAAAGTAGATAGAAAACAATTTGAAAGAAGAGAGCCCAAAACTACCCAAGAAATAAACTCCAAATCAATAGAAAAATTACAAAGCACGACTCCAATTTTCGAGCAAAAAAGATAATGAAGCAACATCACTAAGGTTCCCAACACCAAGAACCCCATTCCCGTTCAAAGGCCTCATTCATGTTTTTGGAAATTTTTCAATGGTTTGAATTGCCAATGGTGTCCTCAAAATAATATCCAAGATTCTTCACTCATATTGTTGCTGGGTGGCAGTTTCAACATGAAGCAAAGGTTCTTTGGGTTGCTATGGTCTATGATTCGAACTCACGACCTTTTGGTCAGGGGGCTATGCCTTAACCAGTCAAGCTATGCTCTGGTTGGTATTCCTATGGTCTATAATGTTAAGTGCGAATTGTGGCTACAAAGAAATATATGCATCTTATTTAAGGAGAGAAGTAAAAAGGGAAATCCTATAGATAAGATGAACCACTTAATTCAAAGATTTGCAGTTTTTATTCTTTTTCCAATACAAGGAATTGGAAAACCTTGTTGTAGTAACTTCCTTTTTTTCAATAATTTTTTTTTTGTTTCTTAATTAAAAAAAATTTATATTTAACATAGAAGAGTTGAAAGATTGTGCTAAACTAATTTTTCATACTTTACTGAGAAAAGTGCTTTAATCCTCCACCCTAATGAACATCACTTCATGCAAGTACTTCATAACTTGTTGACCAACCTTTATCTTCGCTAGGTAAGTAGAAAATGAAGCTATTAGAGAAACCATTAAATGGTATGATGCTTCAACAGGGCTTGAACAAAGACAAAAGTGAAGGATCAGCCCTAAGTTCATGCAATATAATTGAAGATAATGATGGGGACTATCTCTAAGGTTCTCTACTTGGTAAACTCTGAAATTTCTAACACTATGAACATGCTGTTGTTAGATAAGCATAGTGTGTACCAACCAAGAAAGTACCATATAGACATGGTTTATCGAGATGAATAAAATTTCACACAAGTAAGAACTCCCTCTTATGTGAACATGTATGCATCAAAGGAACAGATAAAGTAGTGGAAACAAATAGAAATCAGGTTTGGCTTATCCGCTATCTGTCTTACTGAGGACCTCCCCAATAAGAACATCAAGCTGGCAGAACAATGACATAATATCCAGTATAGAAGCAACAATATAATCCTGGATTATGTGTACACCGATACCAAGTAGACGAATTCTGACATGTCCACGAGATTGAATCAGTTTAAGTAAACCAAACTCAAGGAAAGACATGATTCATATATTTTTACCTAACAAAAGTTAGTCAGAGCTTATTAAGCCATAACTTACAGCTTCTTTGATAAAAACAGATGATGGAGCACCCTTCCATTTGGGATCTGAATCTGGAAAGATTTGTCCAATATCAGGAAGCCCCAATGCACCCAAAATTGCATCAACCACGCAGTGTAGTAGAACATCCCCTAAATCAACAATTTTGAACAAAGAAGGGAAAAAAAAAATCAAACTACATTTCAAAATTTGACAACACTTACAGACCACCTTTATATTGCAAAAATGATTCAGAACACCAAAATTTTGATCATTTAATAATATGAACACTTCTTAAAGATTTGATGAGATGGGAGCTCCATTCAATTAGCCATGTGCAGGCAACTGGGCTTAAATGAGCTGATCCCCTACACTCCAAGTCCAAAAGGTACAAAATCTCTAGGATAATAGCAGACTTTAATAAAAGTGAAATCCAAGTCCTTACACCAACATTAGTAATTTAGGACAAACCATCCCATGATTTATAATATATACATTAGAAATAAGACAAAAACACCCAATGATGTCATTGCTAGCTTAAACTAAACAAAAATTATAAGTGAAAGATTTCAAATTTCTCTCTACATTTTTTAGTTATATAAAAAGTCCAAATATAAAATTTGGTCCCTCAAGGTAGGAATTTAAATTTCTAGTTCTAACCCCTGGGGTCATAACTGCAATCAACGACGGCCAATTAAACCCTAAAAGAGCACACTGCAATGATTAACAATCAAGAAATAAAAATAAACAAATAATAAAAAAAAAACAGCAGGACTTAGCTAATTAATCATTAATCAACGAATTAAAAAACCCAAAAATAAGTTGGTAGTTAATTCCACTTCCTTTAGCAGCAGCAACCAACAGAACAGGAACATAAAGAGAGAAAATCAAACAAGACCCAGAGATTAATTACCATCGGAATGAGCCTCGCAGCCTCTGTCATGGGGAATACTAATTCCCCCAATAATTAAAGGATACCCAGGCTCCAACCTATGAAGATCGAAGCCATGTCCGACCCTAAACGGTAAGGTTTTGGAGCGAGAATCGGAGGCGGCGGGCCGAGCAGAATCGACGGCGGCGATCGGCTCCGCAGAGGGAGAAGCGGCGGAATTCACACGGATGGAAGGTAAGGAAGAGGTGGATGACGAAACATTGAAATTTCTTGATGAAAATGGACGGGGATAGAGGGAAAAAGAAAGGGATTGGTGGGAGGGCGTGGCGGCGGTGGGAGAGGCGAAGAAAGGAGTGGGCACAGCCATGGAAACTAGAGAAGGGCAAACGAAGACCTGAGTGGAGCTCAGTTGTTTGTTGTATTGTACGGTCGACTTGTTTTGGCGCAACTGCGAGGCGCGTAATTTGGGGGTTACAAAACTAGCCTGAAACATTCCATCCTCCCTTTATTTCATTACCATAATTAACCTTTTTTTTCTCCTTTTTTTTTTTAATGTTAAACTTCATATTCGTTTCACATTTTTTTTTTAATATATACTATTATCATCGATATAGATATCTATGCCCCCATTTATATGACTAATGGCTCAAAATAAATGAAAATAGTATTGAAAGATGGGTTGACTTGGTCAATAAATAGGGATGTTCACGGGACGGGGACGGAGAAGCCTTCCGGTCCCCCATTTGAATCTCATGCCTCAAAATTTCTCACTAAATTTTGTGGGAATCAAGGTGGGGATTCTCCATACCGAACTATTTCCAATTTATTTTTTTAAAGAAAAAATCTCAATTAATTTTTTTTAATTTTCAAATTAGGATATATCTCCATTAAATGGTTATTTCTATAAAAATGGAGAAGGCTACTACTACTGAGACTAAAACCAAACTCAAAACAAGTAATTAGGGTTTCTTTTGAATATTAATTGACTTTTTTTTCTTTTTATTATTTAATTTTAAATATAATAATATATAATAAGATATTAGGAATGGTGGCTGGGCTCGTGGGCATTGGGCTTAATGGATTGATTCTCAAAATAAAAATCTGGGCCTTACAACTAAGTATGGAAAAATGGACATCCCTATCAATAAGCCAGCTCATCCGAATATAATTAACTGAAATTGTGGTTATATTTGGAGTTCTAAAAGATTATTGATCACTTTTAATTTAATCTTTTTTTTTTCTTTTACCAAAATATCTCCGTTCAATATAACTCAGTTATTTTACAGAAATATTATTTATTCTTTTTTTATCTCCACCTAATGTCAGTTTTCCTTCAATTTTTCCTTCTTTTCCGTTGTTATCACTGTCAATTACTTGCATTTCAAATTCATTCGGTTCTTTTTTTTCATTTACTTCCATTTTTTTCTTTTTTCTTTGTCGTTATCATCGTCGTAGTCATCATTGCCTCTTGTTATCATTGTGGTCGTTATTCACCGCTTATTTTGGCTTTCACTGTCGTTTCGTTTACCGCTTGTTTGTTGTTTTAATGGGTATTGTTATCTTTCATTTGCATTATCAAAAGTTCCAGTTTTTCTCCGTTGCATTTTTTACCATTGTCATTGTGTTTCAACTCTCCATTTGCTACGGTATATATATATATATATAACTTGAATAAGTCATTTATTCTCCCTCTCATATTTGTGTGTACAATATATGTCTCATATATTGTATATATTTTACACTCGCACATTAATTCATATGCTAAAATTTTCATATATATTACATATGCATTTGTCATATTCGCACATTAACTCTCTATATTTCCATATAGATAGTCTGTTAATTCATATG
>JAOANK020000069.1:31785-43968 GCA_026257165.2 Telfairia occidentalis | reverse complement strand
TTTCAGACGCGTAGGAGGAAGAAGATGAAAGCTTGAAGAAACCAAAGAAGACGAAGAAGATGAAGCTTCGATTTTTTTGGCGTTTGCTTAATAAATTCAAACTTTTTTGGAAAGAAAAATTACAGTTTTGAGAGGATTTTGGATTTTGAAAGAATGTCAAATGTGGAGCAAATAATGTTGTCATTTTTTATTTAATGCTCCCTAAATCACTTCGAGCAAATAATGTTAAAAAATTTTTATTTAATGCTCTTTGAATCATGTGAGTGCATGGATAAAATTATGAAGTTTCTTTTTTTTTTTCAAATAATAATGATGGACAAATTAGTCATTTTTCTATTTTTTCATAATTACTAAAATGGACGTCCAGCCATTTTTAAAAATATTTTTAGCTGTAGGCTTTTTTGAAATCAATCTCTTAGAATAAGTTTATTACGTAGTTGTCCCTTTTAATTTCCTTGTGAAAGGACCGCAATCCGACCCAAAACCCTTCTTCATAAGAGTCCGATCCAACGGACACTTCACAGTAGTTGAAAAGCAGGCCAAGCCCATGGGCCAGAATCGTTTAGCCCATTTAACTAAATTTATAAAACTTTATAATTTTGCGATTTAAAACCACAAACTTTTCTTTTCTTTTTTTAAGAAAAACCATAAACTTTTTTACTATGGCTAATTTAATGATATTTATAAAAATTATTCAGTTGAGCATTATTCAACTACTTAAAACATATATTTTTGACAAAAAAAGGAAATTAGATATTTGAATATCCAATCCTATGTGTTGGTCAGCTAAAAAAACATCCAAACTTTATTGTATAAAGTATATCTATTTTAATTTATATATATTTATCTTATATACTTGAACTTCGTTCACCCCTCTTAATTAACCTCTTATATTCTTTAATATTTTTATTATTATTATTTACAAAAAGTCATTTTTCTTCAACTCCTTTTTAACAAGTAAATTGATGTTGAGTTGAATTTTTATCAATCTTTTTCTGTAGGAAAATTTTTAATGGAATGACTGCGACCATCACAATTTTGTCTTTATTTAACCTTAAAATGACTCTTTAATTCTCTTTTTCAAAAAAAATAAAAATGATTCTTTAATTCTATAATAAATTATTTTCCACCAAAGATCCGACATCTCTCTTCAAATGAATTATTATAGATATTCATATATTAAACCTACAAAAATGCATTTCTTGAGGGAAGACCATTTGGGAATCAATAATTTCCAGCCAAGAAAATCTGTATAGAATTAAAATTGTAGAATTTTTGTATATAAAAATAGAGAGAGAACAAAGAAAAAATAGAACATAATAAAGAATATTAATTTATATAATAATGAATTACTTATATTCCTCGTCATTACGTATTAAGTTACTGGCGTAAGTAACTTTATAAACTGATCTCGAAAGCATTAAATATCAATAAATATCGATAGACATGACATATAAAATAGGGAGAAACAAAAAAATTCGCTTTTTCAATAAACAAATATTAAATTGTTTATTTTAATACTTATCTCAACCAAATCGACTTTTGGATCCAATTTGAGTCGATTTCTCTTCTTTTTTCCCCCCCCTTCTTCATTATTAAACATATCCCTAAAGCTCTTCGAATGCCCTCATCATAAACATTAAAAAATAATAATTATTATACAAAATATTCTTTTTAAAAAAAAATTGTTGATCTGATATCACTTGTTAGGGACATGCTATAACTCTACATCTCCATAATAATATGATATTGTTCACTTTGAACATAAGCCCTTATAACTTTATTTTTAGTTTCATCCAAAAGACCTCACACTCTTACCCATAATCTTCGAGTGTGTAGCCAATGTGAGACTTTAGATGCTATTCCAATAGGTACAAAAGAACCTTCGTGGCAAAAAAAGTACAACATTCCATTTGTTTTCGTCTACTATTTTAAATGTTGATTTTTGTTTTTAAAAATATATATTTTAATTTGAAAACTTCAAATTAATCCTAAAACGTTGCGTTTTTGCATTTAAGTTGTCATATACGCTGTTTTGTACGCATGATCTATATGTCAGAAGACATGTCCATTTTTTTGTCAAACATCTAAATTTTGTTTCTTGAAATGTATGTTTTGAAACGTTTAGTAAAGTTGAAGGGCATTATTGCAACTTTTAAAAAAATAAAGATATTTTTCAAACAAAGTATAAAATATCTACGTATTTCGTATAAATAAGCGAAAATAAAAATGTAGATATGCTTACCCTCTAAAACAAAAATACAAAAAATTCGTGCAAAACGTCTGTATCTTCTAATTTAACTTTATATATATATCATACAAGTTGAAGTAATTAGAATTTTTACACGCGTATTTTTTCCCATTTGCATATGGTCAAACAAGAAATGTCCCCTTCAATATTGATATTGAAATGTCAAATAATTTAAAATTGAAATTCTTGAATATATAAAGAAACAAAAGAACAAGCCAAACCAAGACCATTTCAAATCCACCGTTTCTCCAAGTTGCCCATTCCGCGTGGGAAAATAGCACAGCCTTCCAAATTCTCTTAAACCAAATTAAACGTCACTCTAAATGGCCCATACTATATGCAATTGCAACCCTACAAAATAAAAATTATATAATATGATTGTGAGTGCCAATTTGGTCCCAAATTCTTCCCTCTTCATCACGTAACCCTTTTCATTTTTTTACACAACAATTAACCTACAATCGTTGTGCGTTCAAAACATTCATTTTGGTTGTCTCTATATTTTTAGCGTTTGTTCATTTTAGTTTATGTGCTTTTATAATATCCATTTTCGTCATGGTCTCTCATACTTTTAAGAAGTGATTATTTTATTCTTTGTTTGCAAAGTTTTAATACAAAGAATGTACACGATAAAAAAAAAAAAAAACCCTTTGATTCAAAGTAATGACAATATTCCCAAAAATTATTATCAAGTATATAAAGCATTGTGCTGAAATTGTGATTGAAATAAATGAGATAAAAAGGACAAATGGACCAAAACCAACCATTTTTTAAAAGTGTAGAAACAAAACATAGGTTAAAAACAAAGCCTATAATAAACAAAAATTAAAATAGAATTTAAGCCATTAGTTTTAATAGCACTAAGGTTGAAGGATTATTTAATGTGTGTGGTTGGTCCCCTTCTTAACTATTCGATGCATGGTTAAAACATTATTTTAAATTTTTTTTCTCATCCATCCAACGAAGTAAAATTGTCTTTGTTCTACCCAAAAATAAATTCATCTAAATTATTACATATTAGTTATATAATTAATTAAAAATTTGATAATCTAGAATTTTGTTGTTTTATTAAACATTTAGTTGATTAAGTTTAGCAATTTTTTTATATATAAATTGATTATTGAAATAAAAAGTGGCTGACACAAAATTTTACATTGCTATTTGATACACTATTTTAAATAATCGTTTAATTACTTAAATATGTGATTTGTATCAATTAAAACCTTTTTTTAAAAGATTAAGGTGTTATTTCGGGAATGATGTCTGTCAAAGTGATCTCTTCTTAATTAAAAAAAAAACATAAAATCTATTTGAATAGTATAAATATATCCCAAAGTTCTTTTCGGTTAATGATCGATAATTGGAAGAAAACTTTTAAATGATAAAAAAATTAATAATTAAAAGTACAAATCAAGAAAAATAAGATTAACTTCATTAGAACGTACTCATGAATAAGATAAGAATTTGTTCTAAATATAACTTTATACTAACATCGTTCTACTTCTAAGAATCATTATTTCAAATAAAAACGCACCCGAATAACACCTAACACAGCTAGTTAAATTTGTAGATAAAATCTTAGGTAGAGAATGACTTAAATTCGAGACCCCATAGATTAGGGTTAAAAGTTTATAGTCCTTTTTGTTATTAATGGGAGAAACTAGATTAGGGCAAGGCTCAAGTTGAAGGTGCATGCCAAGTTGCAAAAGAGGACTTTGGCCTTTTTTTTTTTTTTTTTGGTGTTTGACTTTTAAGAAATTTCTTGAAAATAGGATTGGGATTAGGCAGTGGGTTTTTTTTGACTGAAAAAGTAAGGAAAGTCGGAAAGCAAAAGCTCGTGTGCATTATTTGAGCATTATTGAAAGCTTGGAACTATATATAGGTAATGGGAGCAAGGCGTGGGAAAGGCCAAAGGGAGGGGGAGCAACCTATATGATGTTGAGATATATAATCGAAAATTCGATACGACAAATTTTTTTATTATAAGTCGACATCGATCTAAAGGAGTCTTGAGAATATGTTGATAAAAAACTATTCAATTCACTATGACCTATCAACTTTATTCAAGCTTTTTAGTTTCAATAATGTGAAATTAATATATAGTATTAGAGACGCATGAAATTCTTAAGTTCAAATTTCGATTTGTAATGTTATTATTTCCTCTATAATTTATATCAATTTGTCCATGTGTTTTCGGACTTTGTGCTAACAGACAAGCTTATATATATATATATATATATGAGAAAATACCCTAATCTTATTTTAACTTAAACTTCTAAAATTGAGCACTCATTTAAAAGGGTGATGGTCACTTGGGTCCTAATAGCACTAGAACATGTGAAAAAAGAGTAAAGGAATTTGGGAGAAATGAGTTCAGATCTCAATAGTGATCCCTAGTCTAAAATATTTAAATTTCATTAATAAACTAGACATTGAAAATAATCATACGGTAACCTTGAAAAATTAATTAATCACCAAATTAAATTTTTACTTTCTCTTTGAAAATATAATATAGATGATGAAAAGAGAGAGAGAAAATATATATATATATATGTATATATGGTACTTTTTTTTTTTCAAAGCCATAATTTGGGGTATTTAAGAAGAAAGCTTGTTAACATGGACAATTAGAATCATCAAGGGTCCACAACAACTCTAGCTGTCCACTCTTTCTTAAAAAATAAAAGAAAGGAAGAAAAACAACATCAAAATAAAAAGGTTTGAAAATAACATAAAGATTATTTAAAAAACACAATCATTTTCGCTTCTCTTCACACATTAAACTAAGAACAAATAAACAAAAAAAAAAAAAAAAAAACCACTTTTTTAAACCCATTGACATTTCTCAAAAGTCAATGGAAATACAGATTAAAACGGCAGGAGGCTCCAAATAACAGCTTTCACAATATCCCATTTCTCAAATTATTTAAACAAACTTTGGGGCAATTTTAATTTCCTCAAAGCTCCCAATTTTATTCAAAAAGTCAGCCAGCTCCTCTTTTTTCTCTCTCATCAGCTAGCTTCTTAATTATCATCCATCCATGGAGGATTGGGATTTGCAGGCCATTGTTAAAGGATGTAGCAGACCGAGTTCTTCTTCAGCAACGTCGTTGTTTATGGAAGATCCCAATTTCTATTCTAATTTTCTGAGTGAAGATCAAGATGAATTTTCTTGTGTTTATCCTCAATTTTTTGAAACCACAGCAACTTCTTCTTCTTCTTCAGTTCATGATCAGTTTGACGAAGGAGTTGGAAGTTCGATTTTCCCAGTTTTGCATCCGTTGATTCCTCATCCAAATAACTCTCCCTCCATTTCTGATCTTTTGAGAGAGTTTAAAGAACCAGAAAAGCTTCATCACAACAAGCAGATCATCACACCAAGTACTAAACAGAAACAAAGGTGGGTACTTCAAACTTTCAATTTCATCGATTTAAACTTTCATCTTCAATAAGTGTTGTAACTCAAACTCTAGACTCAGAATTGTGAAATTAATATGAATTAGGTTTTTTTTATCTTTTTAAGATTTGTTACTCGCTGTGGAGCATATTATAGATGATAATATTTTTGTTGGTATTGATTTTAACTGTGTTAGATGATTTTAATCAACTTTTTTTTACAACGTTTTTTATTTACTTTGTATTTTATCACATGATTGGGTTTTATCATTTTTATAAAAGGATGTTTTTTTAGTTCAACAATTGGGTGGTTGGGAGATCAAACCATTGAAATAGTAGTAAATATTTTATCCACTAAGCTATGCTTAGGATTGACTTTATAAAAAGAGGTTAGAATTAGATTTTTGAGTTTGATTGTAGCACTTATTCAAATTCGACGTTTAAATGGATAAAATTGAAGTGATCAGTTAAAAGTCCACTAGATCGATCACCAACTCATGTACAGCCTAAAATTTCAATTTTTGGTTGATGTTTTTTAAGATGAGAATTGGTGTGAAGAATGAATATGAAAGCAAAGAATAAAGATTTTTAATTGAATGTATTTGTTTGCTTTTGGTTGGATCAGCAAGAAAAGTCGACAAAATAGGGTAGTGAAAGAGGTGAAAGCAGATAGCGTATGTTCAGATTCATGGGGATGGCGAAAATATGGACAGAAACCAATAAAAGGGTCGCCATATCCAAGAAGCTATTACAGATGCAGCTCCTCAAAAGGATGCTCCGCCAGAAAGCAAGTTGAACGCAGCCTCTCCAATCCCGACGTCTTCGTCGTCACCTACACCGCCGAGCACAACCACGCCGAGCCTACTCGACGCAATGCCCTCGCCGGAACCACCCGAAAAAAGTTCCCGACCACGAACCCGAGTTTCGACATCGTTGACAATCATCATATGTCACCCAATTCTATAGAAGAGTTAGAACAGCCAGTGGATCAGGGTGTGGCCGAGGGGCAGGTTTTGATGAATATGCCCTTTCAAATCTCTACTGAAGATTTCTTTCCTGGTTTGGAGGATTTGCTTTTTGGATGAACATTTTTTTTTAAAGAGATTTTGTTGGCTGTATGAATGTGAGTTGGCAATTGTAGAACTACTTATATGTTCCTCTTCTTGGAAAAGCACATGATATATATGAATTATGATCAGGGTTTAGTCGGAATGGTAAATAATGTATTTTGGTAGTTCAACAACGATATAGAAATGATGGTTTGAACCTCTAACTTTTTGGTCGAAGATATATACCTTAATCAATTGAGTTATACTAGATTTGACGTTTTGGGATGGTTGTTGATCAAGAGAGAATTTTTCTTTTCAATAGTATGTTTTTGAAGTGACAAGTGACATGTCCTATATTTATGATCAATTTGATAATGTAATGAAATGAAGAAAAGAGCAAAAATGCCATCCATCTTTCATATAATTGTTAAATGGTGGGATTAAAGTCAAGAGAATGAGTTGAAAAGGTATAATTATCTTTATTACTCTAATTGAAGAAGGGTTAAATTCATACAACTTCACACTCAATGAAAAAGGAATATAATTATGTTGACAACAATTTAAGCAAATGAAGTAAGAAAATCCCATTCAAAAGGGAGTAATATTATGGAGAAAAAAAAATTCTCTTAATTTCTTTTAATTGGAATTTGTTGTTAAAGTCTTCATATGATTAAATTTATCTTCATTTATAAGCTTAAGTTTTTTGGTAGAATGGTGATTCAATATTTGTCGTCTTGGTTTTGTTGAATAGAAAATTTTCGATTACTTCAACGTCAATCTCAATAAAGAAGATTGAAATGAGGATAAAGATAAGAAAAGTTTAATTAGAAGATTTAGGATAAATTAAAAGAGTATATCTTCCTATTTTATCGACTCTGCTTCAACATCATATACTTGTATTATATTAAAATGTGAGGATATAAAGTTTTGTTTACAGAAAAAAAAATATGTGACGAGATTGAAGTCGATCGTTGTTGTACGTGACACTCTAGTTTTGGTTCAATCAAGTGCTGAGTATTGAAAACAAACTATAGCACTTACTCTTGATAATCATATTAAAGCACAAAATTGGTTGAAGATCACGAGTCATTTCAAATAGAAAAACTCTATTTTTTTTTTCTTTATTTTAATTATTAACTGCTATTAAACTCTTCTTTTTCATAAATATTTTCATATGTGAGTGAAGTTCTTATATTTTGTATAAATATGTAGCTATTATATTTAGAATTTTTTTATATTTGTTATATTATAATTAATTGCTGTCCTCATCGGTCACATCAAATATGAGTGTAATAATTCATAAATTTGATTCAATTGAACTTGCATATATTTAGTACAACAGTGCTACTGATTAACATTCAAATGAAATTGAAATTGAAATTGGGAGGAAGTAAGTTGGTTCTTTTTAAATCTTATTTCAAAAATATTTTACCTTTGCTAAGAGTTTCAAAAAATGACATTTCAAAGCAAGTTTGGTTCAATATTTGATAGAAAGTTGACGGTGTATGCTAACATGTGAACTACATTCTTATAAAGCAGCCTACATATGGCCGTTTAAGTGAAAAAACGTAGCATTACGTTTATTTTCACATACATTTTTAAATGTTGATTTTAGTTTTTAAAAAATATTGATTTTAGTTTAAACCTTCAAATCAATCTTAAAACGCTAATTTTTTTACCTTAAACTGCCACATAAACTATTTTATAGCCATGTAATTTATATGTTAGCCAACATGTCAACTTTTAGTCAAATATTCAATTAAATTTTTCTTGAAATATATTTTTTAAAACATTTAGCAAATATAAAAGATAATATTGAAACTATTGAAATAACAAAACTATTTTTGAAACAAGGTAGTACAAAGTATAAATGTATTTTGTATAATTAAGCTTTGTTATTAATAATATGGGCTTCTAATTACTCTTTCTAAACACAGTCATTTACTCTTTCTAATTACGTTTTTTTTTTTGTTTGAGTTCTGTTGACGTGGAGATATTAAGTTTGCTAGAGATGAAACTAAAGTCCCACACATTGATTGAAGGTGGGATGGTTTTTAGGTTGATTCAAAAAAAAAAGTCAAACAGGTGAACTTATGCCTAATTAATGAGTGAATCGTATCATACTAATATTAATATTAAGATTGAATTAAGTTGTACATTGTAGTTTTATTAAGTGGTATTAAAATTCATGTCCCTTTTCTTATCTTTTTCGAGTTTTACAAATTTTGTAGGGCATAAGAGATTGAACTTTAACCTTAAGAATCGTAATAAATGTCTTGTCCCAAATTTACTTTTAAAATGAGGTTGAGATGGGAGAGAATAATGTATAATAAAGCGTTTGTTGTGTGTTATATATTATAGGCTAAATTATATAAAATACCCATAATATATTTTGTACTTTTGTTTCAAAAATACCCTTTAACTTTGCTAAACGTACGTTTCAAAACCAGTACTTTGAACCAAAATTCTGTTAGAAGTTTCATTGAAAAATAAAGTAGTTGCCAACGAGTGTGTCCCTACGTACGAAGCTAACGTGGAATTTTGATTGATCTCAATCGGCAAAAGTTGAAGCTAACGTTGGTAGCCACCTCATTTTTCAGTGTTTTTAACAGAATTTTGGTTCAACGGTAGTTTTGAAGCGTTTAGTAAAGTTGAAGAGTAATATTAAAACTTTTAAAAGTATGAGAGTATTTTTTAAATAAGGTACAAAGTGTGTAAGATAAGAGTATTTTATATAATTTAGCCTATATTATAAGGAAAAAGAATTAAATTTTAGTATATTATCCAAAGTAGAATGGTTGTAAGCTTCTTTAGTAAGAAATATTTGTTAGTATATTAGCATGGTTTTTAAATATTAGAAAAATATATAAATACCTCATTGGATAACAATTTTGAATTTCATAATACTGAGTTTTTTTTGGTTATTCACTTTTTGAAAAATAGGTTAATTCTCATTTTGGTCTTTGAAATTTTGAGTTTATTCTATAATAGACTATGAACTTTTGAAATGTTATTTATTAGGAAAAAAATCAACTTTTTACCCATAAACTTGTTTGAGATAAGTGATGTCATCTTAACCTTATATTTAAAGATGTGTTGCAATTTTTACCCTTTGATAAGTTTTTGTGCGAAAGATCACTAAAAAAGTATTATCACATGTGTTCAATGAATTATAAAACTTACATAAAAAATAAACTAGATAGAAATTCAAAGAAAAACGACATTAGAGCTAAATTTTTTTTGTTGAAATTTGTGAGTTTTAACAAAGTTATTAATAGTTAATTTATGCATTAATCAAACTTAATTTTGTATAATGCTTGATTTTATTGAAATCAGTGAGTTTACGATAATTTCTACGCTGTGTTTTGTAAAAAATAATAAGTAAATTAGCAAATATTAAATGGAGGTTATAAAATTGCAACATTTATCTAATTCATAGACTCAAATTTGATGAAATTGAAAGTTTATACAACTTAACACGTTTAAGGGTAAATTTTAGTTTTTTTCCCTATTTATTTTAATCCGTAAACTGAAAAAAATAACAATTTTGATTTCCGAACACTTAAAAATATTTATTTTAATCTCTCTAACTTTTAGATATATCCATCGTTATTAGCATGTTTGCCCACCTGAAACTTCCCTCGGCCAACCTATGAGGATAAAATACATGTCCTTGAAACCACGACAAATCTTAAAAGTAAAATAATTGTAAGGAAAAAAAATGTTTGTTTATTTTTTATAAAAAGTTAAATAAATAAAGTAATCATTTGGAAAGTTCATATAGGCCCAAATAAAATTAACACTCAAAATTAAAATACTAAAAGTTAACATTTTGAGAGTTTAAAGAAAGTTGAAGGGATTTAATAAACTTCAAAATAATTTTGAAAACTGAACAAAAATTTTAAAACAACCCAAAATAACTAATTTTTTCAAAGTAAATTTCTCATTTCTTAGACTTGAGTTAGGATTTTAAAGAAGAAATCGGACGTCGTCATAGACAAAAGAACACACATATGACATCAAAATCAAAGTAAAGAAGAAAAAATTGTGCATAAAAACATGAGCTTTGACTGAAAACCATTATAATATATGATGAAGAATAATCCCATCTGAAAGCACTTTGTAATTTACTAATTACTTGTAACAATGGAAACCACTTTGGAAAAAAAAAGTTGTAATTTTTCCAAACTACCACAACCCCCCTTTTCCCCTTGAGGCCGTTTAACAACATCTCTAATCACAAGCCATCACATACAGAGAGCAAAAAATGAAAAATTTTCCAAAGGCAAAAACATAGCATTGGAAGTTGAAACTTATCTATGTTAAACCCAACAAACACTGACCAACTAATTCTGTTCAACTGCCCCATCCCCAAAACAGCGCCTCTTTTTTTTTTTCTCTCTCTCTTTCACTTTCTCTAAAACTATATAAGTTTTGAGTTTGTGTTTGTGGGTGTTTTTTTTTTTTCTTTTCTTTTTTTAACTTCATTAATGGATGATGGTGAAATTCCACAGCTTCCTTCTTCTTCTTCTCTCAACCAAAACTCTGATGAAATTGATTGGGTTGGGCTCCTGTCTGCAGGCTCTGATTGTTTGAGTTTGGAAATGGAGAAGGCAAGTGGAAGTGATTTCGATGGAGCTAAGAAGAACAAAGGGAAAATGGTAATGGCTAAAAGAAGTAGTAATACTGCTCTGCCTAGAATTGCTTTTCAGACAAGGAGTGCTGAGGATGTTCTTGATGATGGCTACCGGTGGAGGAAATATGGTCAGAAGGCTGTTAAACATAGCACCCATCCTAGGTATGTTTGTTTTTTTTCTTATTCAGTTAAAAAATTATCGATTTGGAGATCGAACGATCGACTTTTACGATAAAAGTATATACTTTATTCACTAAGTTATGCTCGAATTTGACGTGTTTGTTTGTTTCATTTCCTGTCATTGATGTTGTGATTTTGCGAAGAGAAAATGGGGAGTGTTCAAACATTATTATTTATTAGTGCAACATGATGAAAGGAAAAAGAAAGAATGGAAGTTGGTTAATTTGTGTTATATATGTATGGTGATTTCTTATTGAATATCCACTGGTCATTCATAAGCTTAAGGATAGGATTGGGATGGTTTTAATCATAAAACAAAAGAGTTTCATTATATATAAATAGATTTGATATATGTTGTTCGTAGATAATTGTGTTATCCATTCAAATACTTTCTATTTCGAGCATGTTTTATCTTTATTCTCTTCTGAAATATATATTCTTTAACTTTCTTTCATTGTATATATATAAAAAATATATATATACATATTCATACCTCTTTGAGAAAATAGAAATAATAGAAATGTTTTTAATAGTTGAGCTATACACGTTGGTTACATCATAAGTTTATCGAAAAGAGAAAAAAGAAAGAGAGAATTCGATATCAGTTTAATGGAGGTCTTAAGTTTATATTCTCTCGTGGTTTTCTTCTCCATTCATTAATTTTCTGAATT
>JAOANK020000069.1:12461-30819 GCA_026257165.2 Telfairia occidentalis | reverse complement strand
ATGTATGGTGATTTGTTATTGAATATCCACTGGTCATTCATAAGCTTAAGAATAGGATTGGGATGGTTTTAATCATAAAACAAAAGTGTTTCATTATGTATAAATAGATTTGATATATGTTGTTCGTAGATAATTGTGTTATCCATTCAAACACTTTCTATTTCGAACATGCTTTATCTTTATTCTCTCATGAAGTATATATTCTTTAACTTTCTTTCATTGTATATATATAAAAAATATATATATATATATATATATATATATTCATACCTCTTAGAAAAAATAGAAATAATAAAAATGTTTTTAATAGTTGAGCTATACACGTTGGCTACATCATAAGTTTATCGAAAAGAGAAAAAAGAAAGAAAGAGAGAATTCGATATCAGTTTAATGGAGGTCTTAAGTTTATATTCTCTCGTGGTTTTCTTCTTCATTCATTAATTTGTGAATTTAGTGAAATAAATTAATATTTTGAATGTTGATAACATATTATAACATATTAACTTGTAAGAAATTTGGGATTTTTTTATTATTAGGAGCTATTACCGGTGTACACATCATACATGCAACGTTAAAAAACAAATTCAAAGGCACTCCAAGGATCCAACCATAGTGGTGACAACATACGAAGGGATTCACAACCATCCATCTGAAAAATTAATGGAGACTCTTAGCCCTCTCCTCAAGCAATTGCAGTTCCTTTCAAGCATTTAGAATATTTTTCCATTTCATAAACTTTTTTTTCTGTATGTATTTGTATGTAATTTGTTTCAATCAATGGTGAATCTTAATTTCTTCTCCTCCAATGGCACTGGAGAAGCCAAGGAGAGGTCACACTGAGTGTTATAAGGTTGGGGAAGGAGGAACTCACATGGTTTTCTTACATTAATTTATACCCACATTATCACTTTTTTCTCCCATGGCTTGTAGAGGTTGTTGAACACAAAAAGCTAGTTTATGACATTGATAGAAAGAACAACTTTAGTTATCAAAATCATACTCATTCATAATCATAAACTAAAAAAAATGAGAAAAACAACTTGAATAGTTGAATGAATATATTTTCAATAAACTTTCAGTCTTAAATTAAGAAACAGTTGTTTTTGCAACACTCCTAACAAAATTGATATTTATAAAGATTGATAATCATCTTTAAATGGTTTCCCTTTATAATTTTATATAAAATATTGGTAAATGGGCTATACAAATATCATAATTTCGGTTCTTTTTTCCCCATAACTCACCCGACAACTCTATAGTCAGCTTACGCGCACCTCGACTATTCTTATGGAACAACCACTCTGACCCTACTACATTTGCCCGACATCTCTATACTTAACTAATTCCAACATTTTAATCAACATTCAATTACATGAATTCGAATATTCAAAATATTAGTCAATGTTAGAAATCCAAAAAGAGAAGACAGAACAAGATTACGCTCTGTCTCGACCAAGTGATCCAAAAATAAAATGGGAAAACAAAACAAAAAAGAAACAACAAGATCAGTTCCATATCGAATGGACATCTGCAAGTTTCACGAATGAATAAATAAAATAACAAGAATTGTGCGGTATATCTACAATCTACCCAATACATCTAAAGGCTAAAGCATAACCCCTCTCCAAGTCTCTAAAATGATAAGGTTTGTTTTCACAACAAAAACAAGAGCACATTACATGCAACTTCTATAAACAAACTGCTAAAACATATAAATTGAATACAAGGCAACTAAAGCTACGCAAAGATAGCACTTACTACCCATGGAGATTTGAAGAAAGCCGAGCTCGAAACCAGGAACTCATGAGGAGAAAAGATTGAAATTGTCGCGAATGATGTATTGATAATTTGACCAGACCTAAAATATGCATATCAGATTCTTTACTTTCATTCCTCTGTGAAAGCAACATAAAGTGAAGATATATCCTGGGAAAACCACACGAAGATGCCTTTTAATTCTTCATGTTGCGAGTCGGTCGACTTAATCAGGCAATTCAGAACCACAGCCCAAAAGATTTGACATATCGACTGGGAAGGTCATGATGGTTTTAAGAGACTTCATAGTCTGAGTATTCAAGGATGTTTCTTTGAAGACCTTGCCAATTGAAATGCACAACGTATGGTTATATTTGAAAAGTTCCCAACTCATTGCCATGCCTTGTGAGTTTTACTTTCCGTTCGTCAATCCATTCTAGCCGATAAGAAAGATCGAGGCTATGAATCAAAATCTTCAAAATGTCTGCATGACTCAAACCCCTTACATTGTCCTGCGAAAAGATATCCAGTCATCATATATGGGGCTTGGTATTTCAAAATATACAAGGCCAAACAAGGGCAAACTTAAAAAACCGAACGGATCTATTACGTATAGCAAAGTGGACCGGAAATCATCCTACAAAATTTTGGCAAAGAATATGGGATTAACTAGAACAACAACCAACAAAAAGAGGTGTAACTGCCAACGTAGAAAGAAGATTCCACAATCACGCAGAATTTGCATGAAGTATTTGTGCATTCTTCAATGTATCCTTGATCGGATCGCTCTATTAAAATGTAATAATATAATAAAACATCATGCAAAACCCAAGCACTACTTTAATTCCCTTAAACCTGACGTAAAGAGAAATTGAATTTAAGAATTTAAATTTTATCTGCATATCACCAAAGAGAAGAAATACCTGCACATCAGCTTGCCTACCATATTCTGTTGCACTCGCCATTATACTTAACCTTGAAGAATTAGGCGAGAATCCTTCCCATGGTGGAACAAATATTACTTTGCTGCATTGAACGGGAACAAAGTTGCGGCTTAGTTTCTCCCACCATACAGATCCCACTAACCACCATCGGATCATTAAGCCATGCTCAGAAAAGGCAACCACCCCCTGTAATTTATACAGTTGTACAATTTTAAGCACACTCCAACAATAGAACACCAAATGTTATAAAAAAGGTGTACCAAGATACACGTAAAATAGGCAATATGCCATTCATTAGTCTTACATCCATCAAAATTTTATATTAAAAATATTTGGTTGCCATCATCCTTATGATGGGATCTAAACTTTCAACGAAGGTTTACTGAAGAGGAAATAGCAAAATAGGCCTCCCTCACCAAGCTACTCTCTTCAGTTGACCTCAGTCACAGAAGCCTCAGATGTATGGCAGTGGTGGCTTTGGAGCCGACAAACTTCTCAGTTCACTCCCTCTTCAATCACCAACCTCCATCTCTTTATAAGGTTATCTAGCAGGACAAATTTCCTTAAAACATTAAATTCTTCCTTTGGGAGCTCAGCACAAGAGATTCCCCAAACATGTTATTTCTCCGGGCTGGTGCTTTATGTGTGAGGACTCTGAGACACAAGGCCATTTATTCACCACCTGCTCCTTCGCTTACAAATATTGGTCCTTACATCTTAACCTACCGTTAACTGGCACTATATTGGTGTAAATGCTACCATTTGATTATTGTTTGAATTCGGTTTCTTTATGGCACTATATTGGTGTAAACACAAGCGATGTTTCTCCAACTGTAGTCTTTCTTTACTTGCGGTTAAATGGATGAATTTTCTGTAACTCCATTTATGGGCTCTAGAGATCCTCTCCCTTTTTGTATTATTTCATACATTAATGAAATCCATGTTTCCACTCCCATAACTTTTTTTAAAAAAAAACATACCTTTTAACTGGCAATTGGCTATCCCATACAACAGGGCAGATTTACTTTGGTTTCAATTTTTTTTTTTTTTTTGAGAGAGAAATCTGATTACAGAACAATCAGAGTAGGAAGAAAGTTTGCTTTACTAACGACTCAACCAACTACCTCTTGCTAAGCTTGCATAACTTGCAAGATTCTCAATCTAGCTACTCTTGCCGTTGAATAGAACCATCCAAATCTCCTGTGGAACTATCCGGCAATTGTAAGAAGGAAGTTCACTTTACTAACAGCTCAACAAACTACCTCTTGCTACTTGGCAATACATATCACTGTAGGATTCACAATCCAGCTACCCTTGCCATTGAATAAGAACTACCCTTGAGAGAGAGAGAGCCACCCACCTGGAAGTTGCATCCCCAATACTTCCCAGGCTGAAGGATTCCCGCAAGATCAGCCCAAAGAAGTTGAAGTAATTGTGCAGCATATAAACCGTAAACAATGGCTGACCATAACAATGAGACATGAGACACCAGGTGAGTAGAAGAAGATAACTAGAGCCGGCCATACCAGTGAGACATGAGACACCAAGTGAGTACTTAGACGATAGGTAACCTGTCCCATACAAGATGCAATTGGAGACCTTAAAATGCTGGTGCCAGTTTCTCTATGCTGTTTAGTCACAGAATTCTGAGGAGCTTGAAGCTTGGGGTAAACAAGTATCACACCTTCAGTTAATATCAGAATGTCTCATCTTCAGCTGGGCACAAAGGAGGTGAACTTGAAGTCATCTATTACGGCGTCTAAACATCTAACAGCTGAGCCACTGAGGAAATTGGAAGAAGAGTTTCTAAAATGTCGAACAACGGGTGGAGCAAGTCCACGTAGTAACAATAGCCTTCATAGAATTGGGATATGAACTATAAAGTGTTATACGAGCTTCAGCCCATTGAATCCACTTACTACAATATTCTGCTTGCTATAGATGAAACAACAGAAATAAGTTTTCAAACAATAATTAAGCATTTCCAACTGCCTATCAGATTTGGGGTGATATGCAGTCCTCCATCAGGGTTTGAGTGATGTTTGAAGAGCTCAGACCAAAAGTGGCTCACAAAAAGCTTATATGGCTCACAGAAACCTTATATCGGTTGAATGCACCCTTAGGGATATTTGGTTGGAGAAATAGGAGTTCTTCCTAAGATGCAGGCATGGACGTTAATAGGCACTTTCGTAACTTTTACCTTCACCAATCATATGAATTTTTGTGACTTGTTTGATTTTGGCAGCCTTGTGCCTTGTAAATTTTTATCAATAAAATAGTTTCTAATCTTAATATCACATCTCTTATATCTCCTTGAATTGATATAATTGCCTTCACAACCTCTCTGAATCCTTTCAAAACACAAAAAATTATTTCCTAAGACCTGTTCTATTGCTGCCCAAAAATCATAAAATACTCTGTTTTACTACTATCGGTCCATCTAATAAGTTTGTGGATAGGGCAGGTTAATAATAACCAGTAAATTGAGCTCAAGCTTCTATGTTTCCTAACTCAACTTCAGCAGTGAAGAAAACATATAGGTCAAACTATCACTAAAAAAGAACCTCTGCCTATGTCCAACTTAATCCAGAATTTGTATGATATGCTCCTTTTCCGTGATTTAATGAGAATACCTTGATTCCTTATTAAAATTGACACTGAAAACTTTACGATCAAACTTGAATTTGTAGGGCCATTCCACACCGTAAGTCTAAGTTATGTCTTCCAAGAAAAGATAGAAAAGAAACTAGTCCCAATCCTTATTTTCCGTAGAGACTTAACAAGGATAGGATTTCTTGATCCCCGGATCACCATCTTACTCAATTTCTATATTTGGTCCGTAAATATTTTTGCTTTAGCCTGGTAAGCTGGTAATAAACCCCTCCATCAAAACAAATCAGTTAAAGACATTATAATCCAGATTTCAAATTATAAAAACTTTGACACAGGAAACTATCAAACCTAAAGATTCCCTTTTCCAAAATGATATCAGGATCAATGTCAAAATATGGTCAATCAGTAAGCGGAATAAATTTTATTTTCCACAATGATATCGAGACTCTAGAGGATTATAAATATATTACTATGGAAAAGTAGAACATACCTCTCCATCAGGGGAGAAGCTCAAAGCTGATATTGAGGTCCTTACTGCCATTTCTGAACCTGCTGCAAGCAAACTTGGAAGTCCAGGAGGTCCACATGCATCCAGAACCTTAATCTTTGTAACACTGTTTCCAAAAAAAAAAAGATTATGCATTCGTGTGATCTCAACTCCTTGATAACTTCCGAACAAATGTTCATAAAATGCAAAACAATATCTTATTTCTGAAGGAGCCTTGCCAATTATTATTTTTTAAAGAAAAACGAAGAAATATATTCAAAAGAGGAAAGAAAAGAACCAAGGGGCCGGGGGTAGAGAAAACCCTGCACGATGAAACTACAAAAGAATAGACTATAACTACAAAAGAATTATCTAAGGTTAGAATGCCACCAATAATTTTCTATAGTTAGAACACACCTAAGAACCTTATCAATTATCATAACATGCAATAGGCAATGAATAGTATAATCTTTTCCATGATAAGAAACAGAATTCTATTATCAAGCATTTATAATTCATCTGAAACAAATAATGCCATACTGGTGCAATCAACAGTAAAGTACCGGATAAACCAATCAGATTTTAGCGGCTTCCAAGAAAGATCCTTTTTATGACCTCAAACAGTTTCTGTGGACCTCCTTAACATTGCACTTGTTTAAAGGGTATGTTCCATTGGTATATAAGGTTACCGTATTTTTTCAGGACGAAAGGAATGCATCTCGTTACTGGATACCTCGCTTACCCCCTCATGAGCTTGAATCTCCAAACACGTTAATTTTTCCCTAGATTATGGGAAAGCTTATACACAAAATATTTTCAAATTTTAACCTTTAATTTTTTATGGAAAAGTTTATTGCCAAACATTTCTTTCAATTTAGACCCTTGTTTTTGCAATCAACATTTTTATAATTTAGATATTTGTTATATTCATAAAATTTGATTCTATGTTAATTATTAGAAATTTTAATTTTCAACTAATTATATTATTTTATTTGGAAAATATTTTGTTTATAAGCTTTCCCATAAACCAATAGTCCACCAAACTTTGAAGGAGAGGATAGAGATTTTTGCTCACATACTTCAGAGACAGCTGCAAAACTATGAATTGGCATAAGAAGAGAATACTTGTTGTTGAAGGGAACACACCTACAGGGAAACCTTCAACTCTTGAGAGGTCAAGTAGTAAGAAAAAACTTCATGAGCAATCGATTCACTACAAACACATAAAGGAGCACCATGGATTTCCAGGCTTTGCACTGGATCCATATGGCCCAAACCTAAAATAACAATTGGATATTGCCCATGGAGTGCTAATGACGGATTGCTCCGGGAGGACAAAAATTTAGGGAACTTCCCCATGAACTTGAGCAAAGAAAGGTGGTTTTGTCCCATAATGACTAGACCAAACTAGGCCAAGAACGTAACACTAGGTGGTTGCCCCAATCTTGAATCTAGCCTTTTATTATAAAAGCATTGCATAAAATTGAATAGGTGACGCCAGATATAAGGACCATAGAAATAGATGGGGAGAGAACATAAGGTAGAGGTACACGATTGTTGAAAAGTTGAGCTTGGGCTTCCTATATTTGGTTGGTTTATAATGATCCAAAATGTCCTATTGTTGCTCCCTTGTTCTGCTTCAGAAAAATTGAGCAAAAAGGTCGGAAGAAACCACCATTTTATCCAAAAGTCTCAAAGGACCCATCACCAAACTAGAAAACATCAAAAGAACCATTGGTAATAACGAGCAATGCGAAGTTCAGACAAACTGGGAAATGAAGAAAGGTTCTGCATTCCCATTGGTCCAAAGTTTTCTCACAGCGTATGCCAAAACAACAATTCAATTGTTCTTATTAAGTAATGATAAAATCGACTAATTGATACTAAAAAGCATGTATGTCGTAGGCCTACATGAGTGTCCAGGATCTACTATCAAACCAGACCGGAGTAAAGAATATGCATGTTAGCTCTGACCTTTGTAAATCATATACACGAATGCTAGCACTGTTGATATCTCCAATAACATCACCAACTGCCAACCTGGTCCATGAATCATTTAATGATACCATAGGAAAGACATGCACCACTTCCTTTAGAGAAGCCATTGAGCTCTGATAACATATTTTACGCATGACTGAGTTGCTGGGATCCATGATTTGCAAAATGAAGTTAACGGCCTACAATATTAAATGAGATGAGATGTTAATGACAAGAATTATGTAACCAAAAGTAGTTAGGTCCCAAGAGGTCGAACAAAGGAACTTGCCTTTAAATTACAACCCATGATAACCAAATTCCAAACAAATGATCATTGAATTTAACATTGAAATTTGGAAGGCCATGCAAAAAGAATGCATGTGCTCTCTTGATTCAGTAACTTTGTTATTTTTCAAAGTAGGATTTCTTCGTTCATAGTGTTCTTAAACCACTTATCTCAGGAGTGCTCATCAAAAAATAATTTATTTGGCTATACAGAGTGATGGTTCAAAGTGACCAAAGTCATTTAGATCAGGTTAAGACACCAAAATAATAACTCAGAGCTGAATGTATCTTTACGCTAATCTAGTATGCACAAATCTTCATGAAAATGCATAGGAAATCATGGTTTCAATGCAATCAATGGTACATAGAATTTAGAACTAACCTTGTCCAGATATGGCGCCAGGTTTCTAGGACAACCACGCACAACCCTGATCAGTGTCTTAAGTGACACCAGATGAACAGGTGAATCAGATGCAGTAGACCAAATTTGGCTTTCTATTACTGTCAAGAACCCAGGTATATCAGCCATTGCTAGATTTGGGAGAAGAATTTCAACCAAAGTCTCCCGAATGCCCACTGGAAGGGCTGAATTTTGAACTAACTGATTTGCAGATGGACCAGTCACATATTCCAGCTGGAGTAATATATCTTCAATGAGATGAGGAATTTCATTACCCAGACAAGTTTTCCATGTGCTCTCCATACCTTCTGCAAGGAGTTCTGCAGCGGTGCAACTGTATTTCTCATTCATAGACTTTACCAACTTCACTAATGAATGGACAACTAGCATGGGAAGGCAGTTCTTCACAAGACTGCGATACCAAATGGCTAGTGCTGCTGCAATTATTATATGAGAAGTCATTGCATCTTGGCTCGTTCCCCCAACACAAGAAATCCAATCTTGTAATTCATAAGATTCTAACCAGCTGCGTATGTTGAATTCCTCAACCTGAGAAACCTCTTCACTTCTAGGAATGCAGTCAGGATATAATATGTTATCAGACTTCTCATCCACCTTTGAACACTCGAGTTCATTGTCACTAGCTCCAATTTCATTCAAAATTCCATCTTCAGTCAATCTTCGACCTCTAAGTGGTAGTGGTATTGCACGTGAAGCTGCACAATGGAACAAAGAGCGGGCAGCCATACGTACATGTTCACTTTCATCTTGCCAGAAGCTCACTAAAAGCTGAAAAATAGATTAATAATCAAGATGAATGTTTAAATTATCAAAACAAATTTACAATTCAAAATTTTAATTATTTCTAGTTTCGTTAAGTCTTGGGACTTCATGTTTGCATCTTACCTTCTTTGGTCAACTAATCGGAATTAAGTAAATCAAGGACATTACTAATAATAATGTCAGAATACCAGCTCGGAATTCCAATTTCGTTATCTGCATATCTTAAGAATAGGCCAACGACAAATGTTACATTAAGTACATTTAACCCAAGAAGCATATCTCCATCGTTATTATCATCAAGCCAACAGGCATAATATATTCAGAGTGTCACTGATACCATGGTCAGGGTGGTATTTTAAAATTTTAATTTTATTATGTACATCACATCCTATACCCGTCATCAGCGCAATAAAATGTCATATTTTGCACCTTAAACCAGAACGTGTAATCTCTATCCTATTCAACACTAAAATTTCTTTAGAAAGTTGAGTATGGAATTGCTTCACAAACTTCAGCACTTGTAATTCTTACCAATAGATATATAAACCAAACATTGATGATGGTACCATCAATGTTCGGTTTATATATCTAAACCAATATTTAGATTATGTATCTATTGGTAAAAATTACAAGCGCTGAAGTATGTGAAGCAATGTAAGAACCAGCAATGTAAAACTTAAAAGGACCAAGCCTAGAGAATAATTACAAAAAGGCTAAGTCACCGACGCCCAAATGGAAGCATTAGACCTAACAAAAGACCACAACTCATCTCAAGATCTCTCAAGCCCCTCAAAAACTCTCTAACCCCAAATGTTCCTCTCTAACAACAGCAAAAAAAAAACTGCCACAGGATGAGAAGCAATTATGATTTCCAGATGGATGGTCCATGTAAGAACCTCCAGCAATGTCACGCAAAAATAAACAGTTACCTTTTTCTAATTATATGAATGGAATAGGTAATTCTATTTAGTTTGTCGGGTCAACATACAACTTGAGAAAAATAAAAGATGTACCTGAAGTAAAGGTGGCTTTATATCTGGAACTTTGTCCACAAAATTCCTCATATAGAAAGCTGCTAGGGCGCTACAAAGAAAGCAAAACCGAGCGAGAAATGAACAAATTTAGTGGTCCACGTGAGTTAATAAAATCAAGGGGAGAGAATTGCAGGGATTCACTTTACATGCACCATTTTCTTAACCACAAACTGTGATATACATGTCAGGAGGAAACAGCTTGTATAGTCAAGAAAAGTTATATATATGAAGTTAGCAAAACAGGGTGCTTCTGGCTTTTACCTTTTCATAATATTTAGAATTATTTAAGCCTTTTCCTAGTCATAACTTAAATGGACCACCAATCCATTTCATGTATGCAAGGAGAACAGTAGTTAAGCCTACTTAGTGTATAAGTGGTATGACTTTTAAATTGCCTAGTGATGGAAAAAGTATTTTTTAAAAAAATTAGTAATATTTGGTTGAAATTTTGAAAAGTATTGTTAAGTAAAGTAAAAGTGTTTGGTAATGCAAAGTCCTTAGAAGTTCAAAATTTTTAACCCCAACAGTTTAGCATAAAGGTAAAGTCCTTAGACCACCAATTGATCATGCTTTCAAAATCCCTTGAGGTCACATAATCAAGATATTGATGATCTCATGCGCTTCCATGGTGCCTGGTTAAATTTTCAAACCTACTGAACACTGATGGTCGGGAAACTTTGGAAAATAAAAATAACTTCCGAGTTCAGGTATGCAATTACTAAATTTTACATTTGATGGGATACATTTTTTATTCATAAAAAATTAAATAATTAGACAGCTAATGCTGTAATTTTCATTAACCTGCTGGCAGATGAACCTGAGTGAAACAAGCTAATCATGTGTTGAGCAAGAGACAAAATCATGAGTGACCTCAGGGCACAAAATTCTGCAGATGACTTCCAAAGCTGAAATTGAATTTCAAGAGTCAGAAGAGATATTGAAGGAATGAAATGTGAAAATGCCCCATTATTCAACACAGATCATCCAGACTACCTCAAGAACAGCTTTCAAACCAGGAAATGTCACTGTTAGTGAACCTTTATCCCCCTGCAAACCAGAAGCTACAATAAAACTCTCTGGTTTTTTCAAATTCATGTCAGTTGCTAGCAAATTGTCAAGATTACTGTCAACACCCCACACGTGCAAAAAGGACAAGCTAAACCGAATTAAACATTCTTCATATGACCTAATCCAGTTAAGTTGTTCACTGTACTCAGTTGAAATTTCGTGGACCAAAGGATCATCCATTTTCTCATCCCTGGGGCTGGGACTTGATATCCTAGTTTCCTGATCCTTCAGAATGGCAGTATCTTGAATACTACTTCCATTTGCTATCGACCTAGACTTCTGATTGAAAGACATTAATCCTGTAAGATCGAAGCTCATCGTAGCAATCCCAGGAAATGGACAAGAGCACTTAATAGGATGCTTTCCACTCTCAGAATTATAGAGAAAGTAAAAAAATGATGCAGAGTTTCGTCTTCTGGCATGTCCATCAGAAGTATGTGATTCTACCTTATTTGTCAGATTTTTCATTGCCTTTAACGTCTCTGTGGACTTACCATGGCTTGAAAGAGAATCAGAAAGACTGCCCTCCTCGACTGTTGTAAACAGTAGAGATGAAGCAGAGGTATTCCCATTCAGAACAGAGCCAGACAAATTCTTGCCAATTCCTTCACAAAAATAATCAAACATTGAATGAGAAGCTGTCCCACGAATAACCCGCTCACGAGCACCTGTCTTAACATCCCAAATATACAATACATCCACTGTATCAGAGGTACTGGAATGTTTATTGCACATACATGCAATATAACCTCTTACACCATCCCACACAACTTTTTCAGGATAGTTGCGATGTCCAGGAAACATTCTCTCCACCTTTAAAGTCTCTAAGGAAGCAAGAGCAACACAAGAATCCTCCCCAACTGAAAGAAAACAATCACTCCAAGGATGGTCAGTATGAGCAGGAGGAAGAATTATCTGCCTCACAGCAGCCACATGGTGGTGCATTACCATGATAAGATTCCCAGATTCAAGATCCCATATCCGAATGGTGCAGTCCATACTTCCAGATAATAGAACTTGTTCATTACCTTTGCACACAATCCGATGAACTGCCAAACATAGTACAGGTCCCGTGTGCCCTGAAAGATATAGTTGTGGTTCATGATGATTTGCTTCATACTGTGGACTTCCTCTACGAGAAGAGAGCCCTTGGAACAAATCAAGTTTTAAAATTTGTACATCACCACTAAAGTAGCCATAAACAACTGCATAAGGAGTAGATAAACTGTCAGAAATAATCATAGACGAAGATATTATTTGTCCCTTCTGTACAAAATCGTAACGGTCACCTAAATATAAATCAGTTACACTTCCAGAACTAGAATCAGATAGGCGCTGAGAATTCAACTCCGATCCTCGACCATATTTTCCTACGAAATTACTGTTGAAAGTGGAATCTGGAATCCATTCTGCCAATGAACAACATTCACCAACCATGATGCATTTCATGAACTTTTCATGAACAAGATGTTTCTCCTGTAGTGACCAGATCGTGATACTAGGAGTCCAATGAAAAGGCTCTTCAATCTGAGAGCTAAGTGATTCGATGCGGATGAAATGTTGATTTAGCTGAATGAAAGATATCGATAGTCTCACATCTGAGGAATTAGAAGATGCAGGAATTTCATAAAGAGGTTTGTATTCAAATATTTTATTTGTTAATGATACCATATAGACAACTGCATGACCACTAGAATTCCACACAGCATATTTCTCCGAAAATGTTTCATGGCCCGCCGGGTTATTCATGATATTCAATTCGTCTCCACCATTAAGAAATATTGCTCCAGCAACATGAGTTTGAGAGGTAAACTCATTAGCACCGAAAGGACTATCCGTGAAAGAAACCTCTCCAACCATGAGACCACTGAGTAAAAGCTTAAACACACAACGATCAGGTAACAAAAAGGCAATGACATTGCATCGGGTTGCAACTGACAAAACCTGACCTCTCTCACTCAATACCTCAGCCCAAACAGGAATATCCACTTGGGAACTATTGTGCAAGCTCGCTTCATCTACTTTACCTTGGTCAGGTTCTTTAGATATTGAAACCATCTGCAGCCGAGCAAATGAATCAACTAAAATTGCTGAATGATTCCCCTCAACTGTTAATGGTGAGACTATGGCCATATAGGCCAAGGAGCCAATAGACAAATTTCCGTGCAAAACAGTTTGAACAATGGTAAGAGTATATGTATCAACAATAACGACAGAGCATTTGGAATGCTTTTTATGATGATATTCTCTGTCAGTTGAAACCTCACTCCCTTCAGCGGGATCAACTGAGTTATGATCAGACGAATGAGAATTATCAACAAAACAGCATCCAATGCATACATATCTTGGATTTGACGGAATCGTACGAACCATGGATGGACTCCCAACCCAAGCAGGTAGTTTCCTTCTGCGCCTGCAATGTCCACTTCTCCTGCTCCAAATGCACAGCACACCATCAGAACACGCACTTACTAGTGCACCACAAATTTCTGAAGTGGAGTTCACCTTGGCATTACTTGAAATATCTGTCTTACCCGTCCCCGAGATAACAGGGTAACAGACGCCGAGATCGGCTATTGTCGCAGCATGGCCACACAATACAGCAACCGGTTCAATTTCCTATCAAGAGGAGAAGTGATTATCGAGCTACATGATTTACAATCAATCCATGGAGGAAATATATCATTCTGAAAATAAATTACAAATAGACATGAAAGGTTAACTAGATAAATAATCGTTAACATATATAATTAGGCGAAATGTTTAGTCCGTTAAGCGAAAATAGTACCACCAGCTGACCAATCCAAGCTGAATTATGATGTTGGACCAAAGAAATTAAATGCAATAAAAAGTAAGAACAGCACAACTGTTTACTGATCTATCTAAACTAGACAATGAGTCACAATTGTGCTCGTTTAAGCGATCAGCCGAAAGATTATAATCAAACGCCAAGTTAAGCTACTTGAGTTACCGTGCTGGAATCGGTGAAGGATAAGTTCCACCAGATGATTTTGCCATCGGATCCGCCGGTGTAGAGAGTCGGAGGCTGGCTCAGCACGGCCGTGGCGGTGACTCTGTGCGACAGAGGCGTGCCGGACCATATACACGCTACGCTCTGGCACTTCATGACTCAGTAAGTCGAAGAAAATCACCTTGTAATTGCACTCGCAAGAGAACACAGAACGAACTCGTCATGTGGGACGACACCGCCGCAGAGCTAGGTGGCCGGTTGAAGACGACCGAATCGGAGATACGTATTCGCCGGAGTAGTTGACATGGAGCCACGTAATGGGATACCAAATAAACGGCCCAAACTCCGTCAAGCCCGATCCAGTGTTCTCGGCCCACAGCAGATTGGATGTAGACCATGGATTTAAGAGCGAGTCGGCCCATTCCGGCCCAATTCGATTATTCCAATTTCAATTTTATTAACCCTTTTTTCAGTTCAATTTTCAATTTTATTCATTTTTTTTAGTTCAATAACATGTAAAGATGAAAATTGAAACTTTCATCTTTAAGCTATGTTCATACTAATAATTTTAATACCTTTTTGATATAATTATATCTTGAAATAATATTACTGTCTCCTAATGTCTTTTTTAATATGATCTACAAAACAAACTAAACAGAATTCTTAGGGTTAAATTATCAAATTGGTCTATAGTTTTGACCTAATTTTCATTATGATTATTTATGATTTGAGTTTATTTTTAATTTTATCTCGATAATTTTCAAAGTCTCAAATTAATGTATTTAGTTGGATTACATCTCCCAAAATTGTTCTTAAACCATCTAAATAGACTACATCAATCTATCGCTATGTAAACATAAATAAATAATAAAAAAAAAGTATCAGGTAATTGATATGATGAAGATATAAACAAACTGTGAATTTGACAAAATTTTAATCCTGAATTAAAAATTTTAAGACCAAAAAAATTAAATTGAAACTTTTGATATAAAATAAACCAAATTTAAATCATGAAAGCTAAATTAATGGTTTAACACCAATTTGTACACACATAAGACTCTAGGACCAAAAGACCAAATTATTAATCTTTAAATGTAAAGAAAAAGAAAAACAATGGTAGTTTACGTAATTTAAAGAATTGCAAAAACAATTTGTTTTTTTATAGTATATATGAGAATGAGAAATTATAAAGTGAGGCGTTGTGGTGATTTATTTGGGAGATTTTTATATTTACTGGAGGAGATAGCAATACGTGGTGGATGATTATTGGACGGAAGCCAAATTTATCCTGTTATAATTTATAATTGTATATTTAATATAATTATAAGGGATAATGCCACGTCAAGGTCCGTAAAAGACAACGAGCCCCATCTCCACGCAAAGTGGGTATTCGCAGACGAGCCCTGACGGAGAACGGAACGGAATATTCACCCGTCGATGATCCGTTTCCAAATATGACACACATTTTCCCGAAAACTATATATAGTTACATTTGTTCCCAATTCGTGCCCTAAAAACTCTGATTTCTCCTACTCTAGCCGCAACATGCTAAACACTCCCGTTTCCCCTCATTTTCCTCTCGTTTTCTCCCACCTAATTCAATTTCAAGCACTCACTCTCCGATCTGAGTCCGTTTCGTAGGATGTTCAAATGGTCTTCTGCGTGTTCAGGTTGAGGTCTTCTTTCCACGGGGTTTTAGGGTCGTTGAAGATGTTTAGCGGCTGTAGTGGATCGTCTTCTGTTTGTAGTTCGGTTTTGTTACTGCTTCGGTGATGGATGCTGTAGAATTGACTTATCCGGTGGATGTGGCGGCGCCCAAGCTCATGGGACCAGATGGCTCTGTTAGAACCGGAGTAACAATCGAGGAAGTGGAGTTGTGCGAGGCGGATCGCGGTTCTGCCCCTTCAAGCTATTCGATTCAGCATTTTAGCTCGTACGGTAGTCAAAAAGGTGAAACAACCTTACTTTTTTTCTCTCTATAATACTGCTGTTTAATTTTAGATTTGGAGTTCTTTTCGTGTTTTTACGTGCATGGGATGGTGTAGTCATCTTCCCGTATTCCAATTGACTATGGCCTGAGATTTGGAGACTGATGCTGGTTTCGTGAAAGAGATGGCAATCGTTATCGTGCTTGGAGTTTTACGCATTGCTTGTGGATGAACTGTTTTTATGTAATGGGATGAAACATATAGAGAGCTTTCGTAACACAGAGTCACTTGATGTTGAATGAATTTCGTTAGGCCCTGAAGATAGTATCCATTTCTGTTCTACTTTATTCGATAAACATGTTTCAGCGGATTTTGCCCATTGAAGTGCATTATGGAAGCTCTAGGCGTTTCGTGAGGATGTCTTATCATCTCTTTTGTGTTCCCTCATTATTTATGTAAGGTATCTCTTATCAAATGTGTTCCCGTGGATTTTGAGTGAGGTTGACTTGGTATCTTGGATGCAGATATCAAACGTGGCAGTCATTTGAGCTTGTATTTTATTATTTTGAAAGGGAAGTATGATAAAGAAAAGGACATTCTGCTCACGGGGATGCGGTTGCATAAACATTAAATTTCTTGCAAGGTGCAAAAGAAGAAACATTTTATTTCCTTTTCTTATTCTTTTGGAGGATTGTTTAGATCGACTGTCTGCTGAAACTCTGAACATGGGATAAAGTTCTATATGGTGGACTTGGAAAATCTTGAAGAAAAAGACTGCAACTTTTTTAATGTACATCTATAGAAGGATGATGGTGGTAGCGGGCTGCTGCATTTGTAATACGATGGTCATATTTTTAGCTTTAATTATACTTTTAAGTGTTATATTTTTTACTTTTGGCTACATATAATCTATGTGATTTCACTTTTGAGTTGACGTTTATAGAATCTTTGCCATATCCATATCCTTATCCGTCATTTTTTTTCTTTTGCCATGTTTCATATTTTAATGATCTAATGGTCTATGAATGTTTGTATGCCAGCTGAGACAACCTCTATCAATGATTTGGGTTCGGTTTCTAAGGACAGTGAAGATATATCTGAAGATCTTGAAAGTAGGAACAAAAGAAGTCTTTTGTTCACTTCAAGTCCAGGAGTACAGCTACGTAAGTCATTAAAGGTGTCAAGGAGTAATAGTAGTAGTTTATGTTCTAAGAGGCCACGTGTGGTTCAATTGGAAGATTCTTTATTCTTAAATGGAGCTGATGACATAAAAGATACGTCTGACAAGCTTGGATCCTATATTAAAAAGTGCAGCTCTCACGGTAATATATTTAATGTTAAAAATGTTCATCTTTTGCTAGTACGTAGATTATTCTTTTCAGATCCAAATGACAGTGTCCTTCCCATGCAGTCCATGTCCATATATAACATATTTTCAGATAGAAAATAATAACTTTTATTGATAAAAGAGTTAGAGTGATCTTTGTGCAAAAAATCTGATTACAAAATAATATAAAAAAAAATCCGAACATTTAGCTATTACTACTAGAAGTAAAGAAACCCATAATAAGTGCTGTCCCCAAAAGAAGGAATGGAAATAATCTAAAAATTAATAGTACACCCTTAAGTTGTTAAAAATTTAGATATGTGGATTTGATCCGAACCTAGAAAAGAAACTCAGTTTTATCTTCTACGTACATTTATTTGAGTGTTGTGATTCTTTCCTTTACTGTTAATTTATAAGAGAGGAGGAAATTTGGGAAATTTTATCTGATTATTTCATTTATCGTAAATTTTTATGAGAAGAGGATATCTGGAAATTTTCTGGTTATGCAATATATTTTTGCTTTCTATAGTAAGAAATCAGTCTATTTTCTTATTTTCTCGACTTAATGTTTTGAGAAACTGGTGTTACTATGGTCATTTCACTTTTTTCTATTCAAAATCAGTATTATTGTCCAAGCCTAGAATGGGCAATATCTGTTGTATTTATGTGATTCGGTTAGGATATCATTCTGCATTTTTTTACCAGATTCCTATGCTTTCATAGTGTATAGTTGGTTGTTGGGGAATCAGGAATTTACTGAAGATGTTGAAGTTAACTGATATAAAC
>JAOANK020000068.1:1165580-1175896 GCA_026257165.2 Telfairia occidentalis | reverse complement strand
TTTTTTTTTTTTTTTTTTTTTTTTTTTGTGAAATTTGTGAATTTTGATGAAGTTATTTAATGGTTGATTTTGTGTATTAATCAAACTTAAATTTGTGAAATACTTAATTTTTAATAAATTAGTTTGTATTTGGAGTTTGTATTTTTTTATTTTTTTTAAATTAGTAGGTAAATTAGTAAAAATTGAATAGATGGTAAAAATTACAACATTTATTTAAGTTTAAAGTATGAAATTCAAAGTTTATAATGAAAATTGATACTATTTGATAAATTTAGGAGTAAAAATTGATTTCTTTTCCCTAAATAATATCACATCCATTTTGTAGCCTTGGATAAATTTTATTATAAAATTATAATAAAATAGTCAAAGTTTTTTTTTTTTTTTTTAACTACAATAATATGTCTTCTAAAAGGAAGATTTCATATTTTAGGTTCAATTGAAAGTTTGAATCCTAAAATACTTTACTAAAAAAAAAAAAACTTTTAAACTATTAGAATTATGTATTTTAGTCTTTAATATTCTGAAAATTTTCTAATAAGTGTGTGAACCTTCATAGGTCTCTAAGCTTTTAGATTTTGTATCTAACAGTTCACTATCATTAACTCAACTTATTTGACTCTTACATAATAATATTGTTTAAGAATTATATGAAAATTTTATTTTAAGTAGATTAGGTGTTTGGTGATGCCAGCATAAACAAAATTTAAAGCTTGAAAGCCAACTAAAATCTTATAAAATATCGATACTAAATAGATACCATTTTAAATTTTAAGAGTTTGTTAAATTTTTTTAACAAAAATCAAGTTTGATACAAATTTTAGTTGGATTAATTCAAAAAATCTAATATTAAATAATGATCGCAAAATTTATAAGTTTCAATGGTAAAAAAAAATAAAATAAAATTACAAGTTTCATAAAAAAAATTAGCAATAATATTGCTTATATATATATATATAATAAATTCTACTAATTTTATGTTAAATATATATTTTATAATTCATTAGACACATGTGAAAAGTTTTTTTTCAACGATTCTTCGAACCGAAATCTATTATAAATTAAAAATCGTAACGTGTTTTAGAGTTTAAAAAGAAGATTGTAATATTATTAAAATTTTAGGTTTAATTGGATGAAATTAAAAATTTAGAATAAAAGATGACACAGCTTATCAAGTTCAAAGTTGGAATCGGTTTCTTTTTTTCTCGATATTTTAGTAATTAAAGAAATAAAAAAATCAACTAAAATCCAAAAAATTAAATAAATAAAAGGCACGAGCATCCACTTTAGTTGATTGATTTGATTGTAGGCTATGATGAAAAAATGAAGACAAAAGAACAAATATCACTTGAAAATGAAAATTTTCAAAAGAGAGTCAAAGGAGAGCTCTATTCTCAATGGCCCAATAATTGTATAGATTTAAGCCATGAATTTCAAAACAAAACATTCCAAACTCTTTTTTCGAGTTATGTTTGTTTAATTAATAGCCACCATTTTATTAGGGAATCGTTGATCATCTAAGTTCATGTAATGTGTTTAAAGTAATAAGGTAAAAAACTTATCAATTTTAAAAAGTAAAAAATGAAATATTCACATCAAAATTATAGGTTTTTTTTAGTCCAACAACATGTGAAAGTAGAGAGATTCGAACCTATGACATTTTGGTCAGAGAGATATACATTTAATCAATTGAGTTATGCTCGGTTTGATACATCAAAATTAGGTTACATTTTATAAAACCAAACCAACCTACATATGTTTTTTAATCGACATTTTCTTTTATTTACGTAGTTGAACCCTTATTTTGCATTATATTGAAGAATGTGCTTTGAAGGTAAATTCAATATTGATTTTATGAATTTACGAAAATTTGTAAAAATTGGTATATAAGGTAATTGCATAAAGGTTCTAAAGTTAATGTAACTTATATTATTTCAACGAGTGAAATTACGAAGCCAATAATTTGATTCTTGTAACATTTTGGGTATGTTTAATATGACTTTTAAATTGTTTATTGATAGAAAAAGTATTTTTTTTTCAAAATTAATAGTATTTGGTTAAAATTTTAAATAGTATTTTTAACTAATTAAAAATACTTTTTATAATTCTTAATAATAAAAAATAGTTTTAAAATGTGTAAAAATACATAAGGTACATTTAAAGTTTTTTAAAATTCAATATTTAATTAATTTTCTTCCAAAAACGTTTATATAATAAATATTTTACTTTAAAAATATTTTTCTAAAAAATTATACCAAACGCCAAACATGCACTTCTTTGAATGATATAGAATAATGGATTTCAATTTTAAATTTACATGATAGATTTGAGACCACTAAAAGTTAACATATTAATTTTAAAAATCAGTTATTTTATGAATTTAACAACTTAGTGATCTTGAATAAGCAAACTCATATCCAAAATAAAATACTTCAAATTTTTTTAATTGTAAATCATGTTAAAGTGAATTGATTAAAGACATATCTTTCTGATTAAAAAGTTATGAATTCGAATCGTGTACTTTTCATATCGTTGAACTTAAAAAGAATAAAAATAATAATAAAATATCTTCTTAAAGAAAAGCATTCATTTGGATTAATTTAATTTTTTATTTTTCTTGTCTCCTCTATTGTGTTTTTATTACATCACAAAATTACAAATAAACCCACGAGAACTCCAAAGTCCAGCAGCCGAAAGCACAAAATAAAGTAGCCGAAAAGCGAAAAGAAAAACACCGCCACTTAGAAAACATAAATTTTTGTTTTATAAATTTAATTATTTAAACTTAAATTAATCTTAGCATTTAAGATGTCTGATGTCTCCTTCACTATTTTTTTATTTTTTAAAAAAGCAATGTTTGTTCAATACTGTATTGTGGTTATTTTTCTTGCAACTTTCTTAGTTTCTCATTATTTTAATGACCTCTTAAATAACAATATCATCGTTTTATTCTTTCTTTTAGACAACAAAAATTTTAAGTTAGACCTATTCAAATATTATTTTTTAAAATACATTCCTAAATAAAATTTTGGCCAATGGTACCTAAATTCTTTTAGTTTTTCTCAATTTAATCCCAAATCTTTTTAAATTCTCCATTTTTCCCTAAATGTATTTAAAGTTTCAATTAGGTTATTCTTGAAGAATAAATTGTTAAAATCTGTTAACAAAAAAGTTGATGTATTATTAAATTGTTATTTTATTAACATATTTGAACATGTAAACATATGACTCGAATGTTACTTGAGTCATGAAACTCAATTCACCCACCAAGAAAATCCATTTCTTCTCAGTGTGTTATGTCCAAGTGGCATATCATGTGCTCAAATATGTTAATAAAATAATAATTTAATAATACATCAGTTTTTATCGATAAAATTTAACACACATATATATATTTTTCAAAAGAACTCAATTGAGAAGTTAAATGTAAAATTGAGAATTTTCAATAATTAAATAAAAAATGAGAAAAATCTAAAAGATTAGGTCTCAAATCCTATCAATTTACCAATGTAGTTTCAGTTACAATCTCTTGTATTATTTACCATAATAATAAGAAACAAAATCATTTTTCACTCTTAAATTTGTCAAGTTGTATCAATTTAATAATAATATTTCCATGAAAATTATAGATAAAAATAATAATGAAAATGGACCCATGAAGAGAAAAAAAAAAAAAAGCAACTAATCTCAACATAAATGTGTAAGTGGATTTTTCTTAATACTTAGAATTTTCTTTTATTTATTTAGATTTCTAGAAAAACTGATACTTTTTATTTATTAATGGGCCCATAAAGCTACAATTTTGAGCAATAGAGACAACATGATGATGGTAATCACAAATTTTGGCATTTTTTGTGGGAATGTCATTGTTTTTATTTATTTATTTTATACAATATATATATATATACCTTTAGTTTTGATGTTCACTTTATCATGCTTTTTAGCTTTTTGATCTCCTTTTGTCTTATTTGGAGAATTTAAATAATAAAAAAATCTTTATCTTTTTGTTGTTTTAATCAACAAATACATATATTGCCTCAATAAGTGGGATTATTTTAATACTAAGAATTATTTTGTTACTTATAGAATATAAAATGTTCTTCTTCTTCTAATTTTAATTTTTGTATTTTTATTATTCATAAACTTTCATAAATTCTTCCTTATATGATGATTAGTTGAAAAATTATGCTAAATCGAATATAATTCAATTAGTTAAAGATATATCTCCTTAATAGAGAGATCTGACTTTTATTGTGAGAGAAAAAATTGAGATCAGAAATAATTGTACCATATGTAGCAGCATTCCTATTGTTTTTTCAGATCAAAGATTTCTCTAATTTTTTTTATCAAAATTATATAATTTAACTAGTTGAACTATACTCGACAATTACGCTCCAAATTATTGGATCAATGTAAAAGAAAAAAAGATAGAAGATATGGAGAGATAATTTCATACAAAATATAGAAAGATAATGAACTCAGAACTAAAATAAAAATAGGCTTCTTTTGCTGTCAGAGCAGCAGCAGCCCATACAAAGAAACTAGCTGCCTATGTAATCCCCACAACAAAGCCCCACAGATGTGGAACTAATCAAACTTTCAAACATCATACAAACATTTTTTTTTTCCCTCATATTTACACAAACACAGCTTCTTCACAAAAGAACCCCTAAAACTTACAAGAAAATCTTCATGTTTTTAACTGAAACTTATAACCATTATAATGTGTGTATAATCAATCCATGGCCTAAGCTCACAGGAAATAAGTCAACTGTTGCTTCTTCCTAGATCCTCCTTCCCCATATAACTCATTCCATTGTTTCAATTCACTCATCATTGATCCTTCTGCTGCAAAACTGGCTGCAACCTGCAAACCAACAATGTAAGCGATCTCGTTATACCATCAGTGAATTTTGAGATTGCTTTTCGAGCGACTCGTGGATCAAGATCCATATCGTTCGTGGAGTGACACGAGAAAGTAGCCGAAAAATAAGGAGGAAAAAAAAAAAACAGATTGAGATGGATGTATTGTACCTGATTCTTTGCTTGTTTGAAATCCACCATATTTAGTGCCCTGAGGGTGATTACTCTTTCTTCTGTGCTCGCTCCTGCTGCATCCCCGGCATTTTGTCCTTCGGCAGCTCTTCGTTTTTTCTCCTTCGAAGCAGAAAACGTACATCGAAACAAAGTAAAAACGACGACAATGTAACGAGCGGCAAGGACTTGGGACTGGTCTTGAATCTTTCTTACTTGAATGCAAAGAAAATAAAAAGATAGAAAAATGCATATTGATATCCTCACACTTCTTACCATATCCTTTAATCTTTCTTGCTGTATTAGTTCCCGAACGGGTCGATACGCAGCCGTCATGCAGAAGTTCTGGTTTCAAAAGTAATGTCTCAGTTGAAGAAACTTGTAACTGGATTTGGACCTTAAAAGGTAAATAATTAGTTAGTTATGAAGGAAAACCTTGAGATCACTTCCACTATATCCTTCTGTCATTGTTGCAAGCTCCTTCATGTCTAGTCCTTCTTCCACCTTTTCTTTTCCCAACAGAGTTCTCAATATCATTTCTCTATTTTCAGCTGTTGGTAACCCCACCATTATTCTGTTCAAAAAATTTTTAAGGTTGATTTAAAAATCCTCTAAACATTTAGAACAGATAGAAATATGCATGAAGGAGGGAGCATTGAGGATTGTTTGCGACTGCAATTAGAGGCATTCGTGGGACATCAAATGTCAAATCACAAAGCACAAATACCTTCTCTCGAAACGCCGTATGATGGCCTCGTCGAGGTCGAATGGCCTATTCGTTGCTGCAAGAACAAGTACACGCTCCCCTGGCTTTGTCAAGAGTCCATCCCAATGGGTCATGAACTCATTTTTTATCTTCCTCATTGCCTCGTGCTCACCTACTCTTGTCCGCTGTCCAAGCATACTATCGACCTCGTCTACAAATATGATGGTGGGAGAGACTTTGGCTGCCAATGTGAATAAAGCTCGAACATTCTTCTCGTCTTCTCCGAACCATTTGGAAGTTATGGTAGACATTGACACATTGATGAAGCTTGCTCCAGCTTCTTTGGCTATGGCCTTGGCTAACATAGTCTTTCCAGTTCCGGGAGGTCCGAACAACAATATGCCTCTACAAGGCTTTAAAAGCCCTCCAAGAAATAAATCCGGCCTTCGAAGAGGAAGCATTACGAGTTCCTGAAGAGAGTCTTTTGTCTCCTCCATGGCACCAATATCAGCAAATGTAACACCAATCTCGTTTGCAGGTATGACCTCCGGCCTAATGCGTTTCTCAAACTCATTGTCCGGTGGAACTTCCTATGTGACATTTGATCACAGTACAAACATCAGTAATGTCTTTCATAGAGCAGAAGCATTAAAAGTCTATAGACCTACAGGAGCTTTGGCAGCTGGAACAGCAGTCTCTCCATCAGTTTTTGGCACGGTTGCAGACGCGGTTTCACTTCTATTTTCAGGAGCTGCATTATCAGCTTTTGCTTCTGTTTTCGTCGCTCCCGAGTCCTAAAGACAACAAATTAAAGCACTCGACAATCTATTCCATTGTCCTCAAGGTTAAAATAAAACTATCTAATACGAACCTTTGAAGCTTCAGCTTGTGCTTCAAGCTTTACAGTGTTTTTGCCATTGGACTTTCCTGCCTGGAATATGCTCAGTCCATGGGACAAACTGCTCCATCGCCAAAACTAACTATAAGTACTTAAAACTAACAATGAAAACTCGAACACACAGGATTAGTTAATCTTACCTCTTGCTCGAAATGATCAGTTTTCCATTTCGATATTCCGGATCCTTATTGTTCATCAGGTGATAAGAAATCGCAGACACCACAATCTCTTCTATGTAGTTACTGAGAACCATGGTGTCGGCAACGCAGATTGAATCGAGATCATCACAGTCGAGATCATTCGCTGAAAGAACTTCCATGATATGGTTTCTGTTATCCTGAACCTTGATCATCTTCATATCATCTTCCAATTGAGACTTCCAACTGACATGATGAGATTCATCTTCGGGCGGCCTGATCTCGATATTATAAGGAAAAAGTGCGGAGAGCCTCTCATCCACCTCCATGTAATCATTGCTCGAATCAATAGTACGCGAACCAAGAATCAAAATTGATCCAGACAGTTTTTGTAGCATTTTCTGGAACAAGTTATATACCCTATTTGACTTGGATAAGAACCTATCTACGTCACGAAGATATAAAACAATCGGACTCGCTTTTGACACATATAGAAGAACCTGCAAACAAACATAAGAACTCTTGTTCTAACCAACGATATTGTGCACTTCAATTGAGTCAATTAAGAATGCTACTCATTATTACCTTATACAGAGACTGCACAAGAAGTTTCTCATCAAAGGACCAGCTGCTCGTGCGCTTAAGGGGAGCTGCAAACGATTTAAACTTAAACTAAGTCGAGAAATCGATAAAAAGAACAACCAAAAGCAGAGTCTATTCTTCAAACACAAAAAGAATCACCAAACATCTAAAGCAACCAATGAGTTGTTTCAGTTTTCAAAGATATGCATGATGAAAAAAAAAAGTTATGGTTGCCGATAATCATATCAATAGCATCACATTCGCCTTTGTACACTCGGTCGAAATTGAAGGAAATTTAGAAATCATGAGAACCACAGAGTCGTTTGAATATTTTAAGTTCGCCGGTCATTGATATGAAGATTTGAAGGCACACCTGGCTTCTCAACATTGCATTGTGTTGCAAGGTTATTAATGTTAGCCGAGGCAGAGGCATTTCTTCGAAGTTTTGGGAGATTGGAAGATCCTTCCATTCCCCTGCAAATTCAAAAGCACAAGATATAGTTACAAGATCCTTCTTCTCTGACAACTAAAATAATTTGTCAACTTTAAATGAATCAACAATAAGAAAATAGGGGAAAATTAATAATATAAATCCACACAATACTGTGATTCACTGGCGTGATATTATGCTGATCTACATTATAATCTTACATTTTTCAAAATTGGTTTTTATCGAAAACGTTGGGGTAAAAATGAGTGGCATTGTCCAAACGAATATTTTTGTTTGCATTCATGGATTTACATAAACGTATAATCTTGTATGTTGTAGATTTAGATTTCATCTCATCCATGCTTTTATTAATGTAGACTTAAATATAGACAAAGAAAGAATAAGGTAGGTTATCATAATTCATACCATGACGCAAGTTCCACACCACTACGTTGCCTTCGCAAGGAACCTGCAAATCGAACGAACATGTGCTGTTAGCCTACGATCGGAATTGGAGATGCTACATCAAATATAAAAACAGAAATGCTAGTGTCAAATGAAGCCGTGAGGATTTTATGTAGATAGCCCTTTTAAGAAAAACTGTGGTAAGTAGAGAATGTGTATATATAACGTATCCAAAAGAACAAATTTCAAACAGTATCGATAGCTCTGCTGCCACGACGTAGCTTCATTTTTCTAATTTAAATGTGCGGTTTCCAAACCGGGTCATACAGAATTCGAGTCACTCATATTTAACCATATTCAATAAATATGTAGAATCCAAAAATGAGAAGCTTCAATGATTGTTGTTGTAAAACCTAAGCTAAAAAACCAACCTGATTTGTGTTCTTCCCTGGATGGAAGGATTGAAAATGATCCAAATAAGCCAGACAATCTCTCCAATGTTGACTCCGAAGTAGACCTTTTAAAAGTCTAATATCAACGACGACGACGACAACAACAACAAAATATCAGAAATCCCATTGCATTTTACGAACACAAAAGAAAAAACACATCTTTTCATGGTACGTGTACGAGACAGAGACAGAGACAGAGACAGAGAAAAATTTCAAATCACATCTTTTAAAGTTCAGAAAGGCTTACAGATTCCTTGACGGCAGTGCCATATTTGCTCTGAATCTGAACCAACCAAACACAAAAAGTTAATATAATTTAAAAACAAGCTAAAGAAACAGAGAAGGAAAAGAAAAGTAAAAAACTCGCATGAAAAAAATCAGAAATTTTCACCTTCAGGGAAAAGTCAGTAATATCTAAAAGCAACAGTTTGGCCTCGAAGTAGTGAGCCAATGCCTTGGCAAGCATTTGTTGGTAAAGTTCTTCAAGAAAAAGAACATAAAAGATTACAACTTTTGAACAAATATTTAAAACACGCACAGAGAGAGAGAGAGAGAGAGAGAGAGAGACCAGCTGGTCCAGACAACAAAATGGCCCGACTTGCAGGAGAGAGGTTTCGAGTGAACTTAGAAACTTCAGCATGTTTCAAATGGACGTACGCAGCACTTGTCAACAGAACTCGTGTCTGCTCGCTGTTAATTTGGTCAACCAACATAAAAAAAAAAACACATTTTCAGCTGTTTGGTCAACGAGAAAATTTTATAATATGCCTTGCAAATTATTATTCCTTTTTTTTTTAATATAGTTTTCGCACCAAAATATGATCATCGTATGAAAATAACTTGGAAAAAAAGCCCGCTTGAAAATAAAGAATAAAAATCGTTTCTTTGTTAAATGTCTAATTACGATCCTTAAAAATTATAAGGCTTTTTTTTTTGGCTTTTGATAAATTGAAGATATTAAGGTTCAATTATAACTTTAATCTTTGCAAATTCCTGAACTTTTTAAGAAGTTTGAAATAGGTTCAACTTTGTCTAATAAGTCCTTAATTTTAAAAACAAAATCTTAAAAAAAAAAAAAGCGTTTAAACTTTCATTTCTACTAAGATTTTATATTTTTAAAACTACTAGATCCATTAAACATAAAATTAAATTTTGCATCTATCTTAGCTTGAACTTCCAATTTTGAATTTAATAAGTTGGTAAATTTTTAAAAATGTTGATTAGATCCATCATCTATATTTTAGATGTAAGATAAAAAAATTTATAAAGTTTAAAGGACCTATTTAACACAAGCTTCAATAAGTACGTATCATTATTACTTTCGGATGATGTACAGGTTGATCTTAAATGGTTTAAAATCTTTTATTTCAGTTTGTTTAATAAAATTTCTAACGAAACATTTGGATCATCTTAAATGGTTTAAAAACTTTTAATTCAGTTTAAGGATTATTATGAGATATTAAACATTTTTTGAAGTATGAGTTTAAATAGATAGAGAAAATTGAGTAAAGAAATCAATTTTTTTTTTTGAAAAGTTTCAACGGTAAAAAACCAACGGCAAAAAAAAATAACTGTAAAAAATCAACGGTAAAAAAAATAATCAACGGTAAAAAATAACGGTCAAAACAAATATTAATATAATATTAAATTCAAATATAATATAATAATAATAATA
>JAOANK020000068.1:1145886-1156424 GCA_026257165.2 Telfairia occidentalis | reverse complement strand
AAGAATCTCTGCTTCTCACGACGATTTTGATTCAAATTCTGATGTGGAAAATTATTTGAAGCGGTATTCTGAAGCTCAAGTTCGTTCTGGTTCAGGCAATGCTGAAAGAGACAGATGATTTCAGGCACGCAAGCAATGGAAGAAGAATGGTCAACTAGGCAACAAAAGTTACAAATTCAGGCTGAAGTCGTACAGAGATTGTGTAAAAAAAAGGAAAGCTGATAGATTTTGGCTACTAGATATGAAAAGAAGGCAAATGCAAGGTGAAAAGATGAGAGAGATACCTAACAAGGACAAGGCAAATATAAACTTGAAGGACTTCGTATTGATGTTAGATAGAAAAGAGTTTAGTAAGTTGGAAAAGGACATGTACTAATATCGACTCCTTGTTACGTAGCTTGGGAACTCAAGTTGGATGAGGCTTATGTATCATGTCACAAGAGTTGCAAGCGGCATGTAAAAAAAACCTAATGTCACTTATCAAGAACAATCTAAACAGACATATGCCAGAAGGTGGAGGCTGAGGAGAAATTAGAACTTATTTCTCACATGAAGAAGAAAATTCTGTGCTAACAAAGTTTTGCATGGCCCACTAACAAACCTTTTATTGTCTTTCATAGTTGATTATCATTTTTGTTGTAACTTTTGATTATTGCCTGATAGAATATGTGCTGAACCAGGCTAGTTAGAAGAAACCTCACTGCTAATGTCTATGGATTGAAAACTCGAGGGAAGAATTTCTGCTCTGATTCAGCTGCTAAAGTTTCTGCTTCCAATGGAGACCATAGCTATGTAATACTATATCTTATAAATGAGTAATATTGATTTAATTATTCTCAGAAGAGTGACTTTCCTCTTCTTCAATTTGTGTCACTGAGAATATTATTTTATTTGATGCACCCAAATCTCTCAGGTGCATGGGGAGAAGCCAAGTTCCGCAGATAACTTTCCTCAACATGACATTGCTATAGTTGGAGGCGGCATGGTAGGCATGGCCTTAGCTTGCGCCTTAGGTACGTGGTATTTTGGACAAATAATGTCAACTTTTACAGTGCAGATACACAAAGCACTCATTGTTCATGTCTTCACACTTGAGAATGATATATTGTTGGACAATAGAATTGTTCTAATTATTCTTCTCTTTTTGGATATAGTGAGTTATTAATGTAGGTTGGGTGAATGCTCTTATTTGTGTTTTGTTATATTTTTATGATTATTTTAGATTAGACTCTATATATGCGAGGAGTCTTTTTCTTCGTGCAATCTTAACTTTTATTAATTAAAGTAAAAAATGAAATATTTATCAATAACGCTCTCTTTCATGAAGTTGTAATCTAATTTAATCCTACTGTTGTTTGTGTTTGCAGCAAGCATGCCATTGACTAAGCAGTTGTCTATTGCCATTATTGACAGTAATCCAGCATTGAAGGGTGGAGCCAGCGTTAAGAATCATGGTCCTCCTGATCCAAGAGTGAGCACAGTGACCCCTGCAACTATATCTTTCTTCAAAGGTGGAATTTACGTAGTTATTATTTTACTTCTTCTAAGTTCTTATGTTTTTCACTAGAATCAATATTAAATAACACCGTTATTATTTGCCGGCCTAAATTTTTCAGAAAGTTTGAAGGCATAGCATTTTTACTTCAAGCATCTCTTTGCTGCCCCACTGTTCTGCACCATCATTATGCATCATTTCAATGTCCTTTAACATTGAAGGCGACCAATAATGTTGGCTTAATTTTCACCTTCTTCATGATTCAAAAATAGTATTGAATTTAAATAACAAAATTCTTGTTTGGCAGACATTGATGCATGGAAATATGTTGAACAACAACGGCATGCATACTTTGATAAGATGCAGGTATAGACTGTACTTTTTAAGCAATTCATATGGTATTCTGATTTAAGAAATATATTGTTTTAGATCAGTTTAAATATTTTTTAGATCAGTAGCTCCCTTGTAATTGCTAATTTCATTTCAGTTGAAAGGAATTGAGTTATTGTTAATTTCAATAATACCTTATTCTTCCCTGCTCGTGCTCTAGATATAGATATTTGGATGTTTTGTGTGTGGTTCTTGTATACATTATACATTCTAGAAGAAGGGAGGATCTGTGGTCTAGTACTGGTTTTTTTTTTTTAAGTATAAAAACCTGTTCAAAATGATATACATTTTTCAGCAGGAAAAAACAGGAACAATATTTTGCTACCTTCTTGGGTTTTCTCTGTTGCTTTCTAAATTTGTTTTTCACATATGATTATTACTTGTTTTTTAAGTATAACTTGATTTAGCTATATTATTTTCTGCTAATGTAATGCATACATATAATATTTGCTTGCGAAGCATTTTTCATGGTAAGAAAATTAATTGTTGCTATCCTATCATCTTCCAATCTTTGTTAGGTTTGGGACTATACAGGCTTAGGGTACACAAAGTACCATGCAAGGGATGTAAATAAAGAAACTTTAGGGTAAGCACCTGCTTGCAAAAATGAAATCAACTCAATTAAATAGCTATTGAAGGTGGTACTCATTTGGCTTTGGATTCAGCTGCGTGGTGGAGAACAAAGTGCTTCAAAATTCCTTATTATCACGCATGCAGGTAATTATCTATTGTTAAATTCCTTTACTGATCGGTGCACATTGGAATCTCTTGAGTAGCTTATTCTTAAAATTCTCTTGAGTAGCTTATTAAGTTCAATGTTCTGTTTTTGTTTAAATTTTGTGTTATAATGTAATTGCGTAAAGTGGAGAGTGGGGAGTCAGAGTAGTCAACGTTAAGAAATAATTTAACATCCTCAAGCAATACTAAGAGATACCATCTGACAAGATTTAATCACAGAAGACCAAGCCTCATCACAACTGATTTCAATTTATATTATAATTATCCTTGAACATAATGATATCAGATGATAATATCTAAAATTTCTAAAATATCTTAAATAATGACAACATTTCTTTCTTATTCCTCTCATTACATGTTACCTTTGGATTCTCCACAATGCTGAGTATCTAAACATCCACAGTGTACAGATGCTCAAACAACAATATACCCTTCCAGATTAACCTCGATGAACTTACGCCCAAGTGGTTCACCAACGGTGGCAGCCTACTCATCTTCTAGGACAACATTGAATGAACCAGGACATTTAGCAAAATTGGAACTGAGTGATGGCAGCAGTTTATATGCAAGATTGGTGGTAATTATCTCTTGTAGGAACGACAAGTTTTTAATTTTAGAGAAGTTTGCTTGGCATATGTTAAAATTTTGTTTGAGTTTTCTTCCAGGTTGGCGCGGATGGTTCCAGGTCACGTGTTAGAGAGTTAGCTGGGTTTAAAACAACTGGATGGAATTACTCGCAGAATGCAGTAATCTGTACAGTCAAACACACTCAAGAAAACCGTTGTGCATGGCAACGATTTTTGCCTTCTGGACCAATTGCACTTTTACCAATTGGGGATAACTATAGCAATATAGTTTGGACTATGAACCCAAACGAGGCCACAGACCGCAAATCAATGGATCAGGATGATTTTGTGAAGGATGTAAACTCTGCTCTGGATTGCGGTTATGGCCCTCCTCCAAACTCGAGCGTATTTCAAAATCAAAACCTTTTCTCATGGCTGAACCTGGATGTCACAGTATCAGTAGATGAAGGATTTGAAGTTCCTCCGAAAGTGGTGAAGTTGGCATCCGAAAGAATGGTCTTCCCATTATCTTTGAATCACGCCAATAACTATGCTTCAAAGCGCGTGGTTTTAATTGGTGATGCAGCACATACTGTTCATCCTTTGGCCGGTCAAGGAGTTAATTTAGGCTTTGGGGATGCCCTTTCTCTTTCTAAAGTCATTGCTGAAGGAGTCGCACTTGGAACTGACATTGGAGAGGTGCGTATTTTTCTCTAAGTTTCCTTCTTTCTTTGTCCTTGCTGGTGTGTCCTTACTGCCAAGTTTTAGTGCTGATAGAAATTTTCTTTGATATTTTCTCTGACATGATTTCCTATTAGATTTCTTTCTCTAGGTCAGCGTCTGCTCCTTAGGATAATATATATGATTCTTTTAACAATATAAAGGTTATTTATATCTCCTATCAACCAAGTTTTTCACTTGGTCACATGGGAGGTTGTATTGTAGCTGGTCTAGCAACTTGTTAGATCACTAGTTGTCATCTGACCCATATATGTGGAACAATGGTCAAAACATACCCATCGTCCCAACTAACATAAGAACTATATGTTTGTTTTCAATTTGATCCTTCAAATTACAAAATTTCAGTAGTACTTTCAAACTCATCAATTGTTTAAAAAATGCCCTTAACCCTGATTACATTTGAGAAAATGAACGATAATTTGATGTGACAAACATCTTTCACATCCAGGCATTTAATAGTATTGACCAACAGTAGGTTTTGATGTTTACAAAATGTACATAAAATCGTTGGAATGCAAGATTCTTGAAAAATCATATATTTTCTATGTTTTATAGTTTGAAATTTTATGCCATTAGATGTGTTGAAGTCCGTGTTTAAATTCACAAGTCTGGTATAATGTATTGTGTCACATTACCAATCATTCTCCCACACAAAATTAAGACTTTGAACATGTTTTACATAAACGTACTCTAAGTCGGACTTATAGTTTTGAGGCATGAAAGCGATAGTTTTACTCATAGTTCAATTGGTTTAGACTTATCTTTCCGACCAAAAAGTCATAGGTTTGAATCTCTACTTCTACATGTGGATGAACTAAAAAAAAATCCAATAACAATTTTAAGAATATTTGGCCGCATACCGTGTACATTCTCTTTTTTACACTCCTCTCTCTTCGTTGTCAAATTTTTTAATTGTGGTATGCAGGATGATCTCTACGTACCGATATGTAGCCAAGTATTCTTCTAATGATTTGTCGTTTATGTTTTTTCAAAACTACTTTTAAAACATAGAAAATTGTCCATAAACAAACCGAAAGTGAAATTGCTATCAGATGGGCCGTCGTTTTCAGTGTTTTTCTGATTCAAGTCAGCTGAATGAATATTATGCAGGTGACATTGATGAAGAGATATGAAGCAGAGAGGAAACCTGCAAATATTGCTATGATGGCGATTCTGGATGGCTTCCAGAAGGCTTATTCTGTGGATTTTGGACCTCTCAATATCTTACGAGCTGCTGCTTTTCATGGGGCTCAGTATATTTCTCCTCTTAAAAAGAGTATTATATCATATGCCTCAGGAGATCAGAGGCTGCCTCTTTTCACTTAGTTAAGAAAAAAGAATGCCAATTTTGTAGATATCAAGATTTAAGTTTTTATGGCAAAATGTTTTTCCTTTTTAAAAAAAAAAACTTTTTGCTTTAATGCTTTATGCTTGGAGTAGAAGTGGTTCTTTGTAGAGAAGTTTCCTGGTGAATTGTTAATACCACCACGTTACGACATGTCGACTGAGATTGCCATTTTTTTTTTTGAAAAGGCTGAGATTACCAATTTGTGTTGCTGCGTTTTTATTTACTATTTATAACACGTGATGTTTCTAATTTTCTTCATCATACATTATAATTAATAGTGAATTTATCAAATTATATTCAATAATTAAAAAGTTTGTTACAATACAATTAAATTAAATCATTCTAAGTATTACATGTAAACTTTTAGAACAAAAATGATAATAAAATTAATTATAGAATGTATATTTTGTTCAATTATACAATAATTCGATAGGCACCTATGTTTGAGATTGTTTTCTTGAAGTATCTTCATTTTTCATTTTAGTATAATGCCATATTAAATTTATAAATTTTAAGCAAAGGAAATTGAGGGAGAAATACAAAAGAAACCTTGAGAGGATGGGACATGTATACATATATTTTGAATAAAAAACAACTAGGACAGGGATTAGAATTAAAGGTAAAGTAATATATATTTTATAATTGATTTTTAGAAATAAATCAATAAAATTTTTATAGTCGATCTTTTATACTTCAACTATTCACATGTAGCTGTCGAAATTTGAACTTTTAACTTCTTAATAAAAAATATATGTCTTAACCACTTGAGCTATATTCGTGTTGACCCATGAAAAAACAAACTTTATTTTTTATTGACTTGAGTTAAGTATCAACTTCATCACCTATTCAAGTGTAATTCCCAAACTTACAAGTCTATGTCTAACATGTTTCTTAACTTTAAAAAAAAAATGTCTTAATAAGTCTTTGAATTTTTAATCTTATATCTAATTAGATCTTGAAATTTTAAAAAATGTTTATTTGATATTTAAACTTTCAATTTTGTGCTAATAAATTTACGAACTTTAAAAAAATTTAATAGGTCCCTCCCCTCTGGTACGATATTAATTTCTAGATAGCACACTATGACTTGCCAACCTATTGTGGTTAAAACTACTTTGGTTCTTGTAATGTATTTAACAGAAATCGATATTACTTAACAATAAATTTATATTTAAATCATGTGAATTAATAGCGTGGAACTTGACATGGTTAATAAACTTTCACTATAAACTTTTTATTTCATTAAACTGATTGGGAGATTTGGACAAGGATAACAAATTTTATCTTATCTTCCATAAAAATTGAGTATGTAAAAAATTAAAACTGACATAAGATCAACAAACAAATAAATCTAAAAAAATTCACAAATTTCAACCAAAAAATTTAGAGATGGACAGGGTTATATAATTCATCAAAGACACATGATAATATATTTGAAAAAGAAAAAAAAAATTCCAACAAAGACTTATTAGAAGGTACAAGTTGTGACACTCAAAATTACAAGATTTATCCAAATTTAAAGTTGAACTGAAATTGAAAGTTTTAGAATAAAAATTGTTAGGACGTATCAAGTTTGAATCTCCACTGGCCACTCCCAGTCCCATTAAACTTAAAATATATATTAAAAAAAAAAAAAACCTATTATTCTTCTTCGAAGTTCCCTCCCAAACGATCAATTGAAAAAGCAACAAAACGAAGTAAAATAAGAAGGAGAAGAGAAAACAGGAATTGGAAATTCCCAATACGATGCGATGGCTGTCGAAATTCACCAACATTCATAGAGTTTAATATCCGTTCGAAGCCTAAAGTAAACTTCCCCTTCAAACGCATCGGTCATCAGAGTCGCAATTCCTCTGGCCATGAAGAAATCCCCTGTTCCCCCCACCACCGAAATATCCCTCGTCTTGTTCATCAACGGATCCGCCCCCGCGAAATTCAAGCTCCCTCTGTGCTCCGTCGAGTTGAACACGAACGAGAATCCAAACCACGACGTGAAGATCTCTTTCTTGTCGTAAAAGTAAAAACCCTGCGCCCGCCCCACCGCCGGCGCCTGCAGATTATTGTCCATCGTGATCGGGTCGTCGAACACCACCACGTCACCGAAGTGGTTCTGTCCGGCCAGAATCGTCTCGTTTCCCCACGCCGGAGCTCCCACGATGGCGGAGGTCGCGTTCTCGGCGTTTTTCCCGTTGTAGAGTATGTCGTGGAAGTAGAACACCAGCTGCCGGCACGGCCGGCGGGAGCGGGAGCGGGAGTGGGAGCGGAATTTTCCAGCTGCGGCGGGGGAGAATGCGCATATGAGGAGGGAGAAAAACAGGGCGGAAATTAGGGATTTGAGAGCCATTTTTTTGCTTTCTGAAATTGAAATGGAGATGGGCTCTGTGATGTTGGGTTGGTTCTTATAGAACGAGGAATTGTAAGTGAAACTTGGGATAGAAGTAAAAAAAGTGAAGAGAAAAAAAAATAGTTTAGGAATTTTAGGGTTACGTTTTGGGATGCTTAATATGTACTGCTGCTCGAAGATTAGTTACACCTGATACGGCTGCGGAACCAGATAGAGAAGATGAACAAAAGTGGGGGATGACGACGAGATCAGAGAATCACTTTTTTTACTTCTATAGAACTGGAACAGCCACTTCTTCAGACTCCATTAGTAAATTTGAAGGCTTAAAATATATTTATACTTCTTTTTGTAAAGTTGTAGATTCGAATCTCATAAGACAAGCCAATCGACAACTAGTTAAAGATAGATCAAGAAATTATCGACTCAAATTCCTCTATCTCTATATGTTGTTGAACTCACCAAAAAAAAATTGAATCTCCTACTTCATATGCAGTAATGTTTTTATTTTTTTCTTTTTTAAAAAAAGTTAATAACGTCTTATAACTTTAATTTAATTATGATCTTAGATAGTTGTAATTAATGTTGTTTTTTCTTTTATTATTGTCAATTAAGACAGGACAAAATAAGCATACTTCTTGTTTAAAAAAAAAAGAACATTTTTTAATGAATACTTGACCAAAAGATTAAAGGTTAAATCTCTAACTTTGAAAATAAAAAATTATGATAGAGGATTTTTACTCCACGTGGGTGGATTGGGTAGTTATTAAACTGAAATTTGCTTAGGCCCGTAATTTTCTTTAATAAACATGTACTCTTCAAATAAATAAATATTACAAAGGGGGAGAGTTTTTTTTTTTTTTTCCTTCTTTCTCATAAAGGTTAGATAGATGAAAAAAGAAATAGAGGGACGTGGTTTATAAAAGGAAATTTATCTTGTTTTAACAAGTCGCGCGAATAGTTGAATTGGTTAAAGGTATATTTGTTTGACTAAGAAGTCATGACTTCGAATTCCTCGACCCCTACTTGTTGTTGAACTCAAAAAAAAAAAAAAAAAAAAAAAAAAAAAAAAAAAAAAAAAAAAAAAAAAAAAAACCAACTTCAAGAGAATTTGAATTGAAGAGATTACCCACCATAGATGGATAGGGCTTTACATTCTGAATAAAATTTTAAGTTTGGCACCCTTAAGTACTATTTAAGTAACATGTATTTTAAGTATTTTTGTATATAACTTTTGAGGAGTTTGATAGTTTGGCTACATGGAAATAGAAAATTAATCAATTATTCAACTTCAAAGTTGATTTAATATATTGAATTAAAATATATATAAACATTGAAAATTGATTCATTCAACTAAATATATAAGGTAAAAATTACCTTTGATATTGACAAGTGTTAAAAAAAAGTTACCAAATCAAAGCTAACTTTAATTTACATCAATGCTATTATGCCAAAAAGTTTTTATTTTTAATGCATCTATGTCTTTTTTTTTTCTTTTTTTTTTCTTTTTGAGTACATTGTTAAATATATATAGAGGGAGTTTACTACTCATTTCGTTATGAACGCTTTTAATTTCACTCGCATACAAATGAACTGCTCTTTGTTCATAAGTTTTTTAAAATATTTAAATGAAATAAGTAATAGGGTTGAAACAAAAAAAAAAAAAAAAAAGGAAAAAAGGAGATTCAAAGATATTGATTATAAAAATAATGTGGGTTGATTTTGAATCTGAGTTTAGGTAAACAACAAACAGAAATAAATAAAAATAAGCTAAGGGCATTGCTAGTCAGTAGATAATTATGGCACAGTTGGGCATGGTCTCTTAATGAGACCAAAAGCAAATTAACAATAAACAATTAATGTAATTTTTAATCTCCATTTTATTGGTACCTAATTGGTGGGTGAACGAATCCTACCAACTGTTTGTTATAATTCACTAGAGCTAATGCCCAATTGATATAGAGACTTTCTGAGCTTGATAATTGCCAAATCTTTGCTAACTCCCGTTCTTAATTATATCAATCTTTAATTAAGTAGTCTCTCTAAACAACCTCCATTGTTTCTTGGGATTCACTTAAATTACTATAAATGTCACCTCCTAACAAACCACTTTGCACATTTGGAAAAAAGTTTGTGGTCAAGTCTCGAGAAGCACAAATTTAACATATTATAACTCATTGCAATCAAACAAAATATCTAAATACTCAATCTCCTGTTGAGAATGTTTGATTTTGGTTTTTGAGGAATCTAGATTTCCAACCTCTTTACATATATTTAGAAGAAAATAATACTTAACTGCTTACTGGTGTATATGAATTTTCTTACCCACCACCATTAAAAAAATTGACATTCCTCCCTCCTAATTGTCAAAAACATAATGGTGGTGTGTAGGAAGATCCCTACACATCGATCAGTAGCCTAGTATTGTTTTTGTAACACTCGAGTAAAGGAGGAGTGCATTAATGAATCGTCACTGCATCTGAATGAGATAAATCTTGAGATTATGCAAGCATAGTTAAAGAAAGGCTTAAAATAATTTATAGTACTACTTAGACCAACAATGGGCACTTTTCTGTTCGGTGGCTCAATTATAAGAACTTTAAAGTTAAACATACTTGATTTGTAGGGACAATACTCACTCTTGCAAGCAGTTTGAGTTAAGTTGGTAGCGTGGTCGGGTCGTAGGTGAATGTCGAAGCCAGTAAGTGTCGAATCGGAATTCCAAATCCTATGCCTAGAGCGTTATAGTTCTATTTAGAATTATCAACTTTAAGAAAAGTTTTAAATTTTTATATTTCTAGATCAATGTTTGAAAATCCCTAATGTTTGATCCATTTGTAAGAAACTTAGACCTTCGATGTCATTAGATTTGTTGTTTCTTTGTTAACACTTCACATATTGTTAAATTTGTCATATTAA
>JAOANK020000068.1:1129422-1145786 GCA_026257165.2 Telfairia occidentalis | reverse complement strand
TAATTCAAAATTCATTTTAAATTCAAATAAAAATGGTATAAATTTAGTTGTTTAACATTTTCAAGCAATCTAATTATACCTAACACCTTTGATCAAATACATATTTTAAAATTTAATATTTTAAATAATAATTATAATGTGAAATTTTGATCGTAACCCGATCTAATAGAACCAACACCAACCCAATTTGAATGAGTTGGTTTATGTTAGGTTCATAACTTAATAAAGCTTCTTTGAGTTATACAAATTTGTGACCCGAACAATTAGTTTGAGTCCAAAATTTCATAAATCTAACCTAACCCAACCCACGAACACTCCTAAATTCAACTAGTATAGGTTTTTTTTTAATATTAATATTTAAATTTGATATTGATTACACTTATTTCATTTTTATTCTCTAACTTTCACTTATCAACTTTTAAGTTTATTCCATTTTTAAAAATTTAAAATATCTATTTTATTTTTTCAATTTTTAAAGAATAGTAATTTTGATCATTAGTCTTATTTTGCATTTAATTCTTCAACATATCGATAATATGGCGTTAAAAAATGTGTACCAAGGTGCTGATGTTGATTTTCTTACGAAGCATTAGACATAAATTGTAGATGACTTTCATACATGTAACATAACATAATATTGACCTACATATGAATAAATAGAAATCTTCTTATTAACTACTATTTAAAATTCATATTTATGTATTTTTTTAGAAAAAAAACATCTTTCCTGTCAATTTCTCTCAAAATTTGAATGATATATTCTTTTTTAGTTCAATAATATGTGGAGGTGGAGATTCAAACCCACGACCTTTTAGTTAGGGATATTATGCCTTAACTTATTGAGTTGTACTCGGTTTGATAAATTTAAATGGTGTTAATAAAAAATACCTGAGTAATGCCATGTAATTGCAACATATATGTGTATTGTAAATTAGTAATTTAATCTAATGGACTAGCCTGATCTAAGCCCCAAAGGTACAATTATGTTGGGCCTATTTTTGTCAAAAGCCCAAAATAAAGCCCATTATCAGCTGTATCTTCAGAAAAAAAGCCCATTATCAGTCGTCACAGAAAAAATCAACTACCCATAGACAAATGCTGCGGCGTTCACCGCCAGACCGACGGCGAAGAACGACTTCTCTGTTGAGGCTCACGGTGCCCCGAGACTTCACGCCGGCAGGCGCAGCCCCTCTCTCCGTCTGACTCACACCGCCGGCGGCTGCAGAAATTCCCATCGTTTTTGGCTATTTGTTTTTGTTCATTGTCACGGGTTAAAAACCCTGGATAAACCTGCATGGCTACCGCTCATGCTTTTCCTAAATCCCCCTCTCTGCTGCCGTCGCTGCAGCCCATCATTTTCTCTGCCCGTCCCATTTCCTTTCAAACTTCGTCGTTTTTACCCTGTCGTCTCCGGCGGCACCGTTCGATAATCACTTCCTCATCAGCGGTCACCGCCTCTCCCGTTGCTGCGTCCTTGAAAGTTTGTGTTCTTTGAACGTCGTTGTTTCGCCAACGTTTCCTGGCGGCAATTCATCTGTTTGAATCTTCACTCCGTATATTCTTATTGTTGGTTCAGGAAACTTTGGGGTCTGTTCAAAAGACTTGGAGTGATTTTACGAGCATGAATTATTGGGTTGTTCGTGACTACTATCGCCTTGTGAAATCCGTTAATGATTTTGAGCCACAGATGCAGGGCCTCACTGATGAGCAGGTTCATTGAATTAACTTGTCAGCTCTTGGCTGTAGTTGTTTTTGATGTCCATTTGACTCTACGGCCAAAAAAATGAAATTAAATGGATTTTTCTTCTTTTAATTACGCAGCTCACTGCAAAGACTTTGGAGTTCCGGAGAAGGCTTGGACAGGGGGAGACTTTGGCAGACATCCAAGCTGGTTGAGGCATTCTATTATATTTATCTGACTTTCGAAGCTTATAATTTAAATTCAACAGTTTGTGGTAGTCCATTTATTTTTTCTTCTACTTTTGATACATACAGAGGCTTTTGCGGTGGTCCGTGAAGCTGCAAAAAGAAAGCTTGGAATGCGCCATTTTGACGTACAGGTATCTGTTTCCTTCCGCTCTCAATTGTCTTTAATTCATGCAATCTGGAGGTAGATATATATATATATTTTAGGGGGTGGGGGGCTTGAAATGGTGTTGGTTATTATAGTGATCAGTGTGGTTTTGCTTATATTTACTATAGATTATTGGTGGAGCAGTGCTTCATGATGGTTCCATAGCGGAAATGAAGACTGGTGAAGGGAAAACGTTGGTTTCTACGTTGGCAGCATATCTCAATGCCCTGACGGGTGAAGGTGTTCATGGTAAGACTTCAAATTGTACTTTTGCATGGTGAGATGATCATGGCTTGTAGCAAATTAATTGATGTTGAGCTGTAGTTATCGGACCTGATATTTTGTTAACAAATATCATTTAGAAAGAGAGAGAGAGAGAGAGGAAAAAGAAGGTTGGTGTTACCTGTCAAATTGTACACATCCAAAGTCATAAGATTGTTAATTGTACTACCGTATCATTTACGAACAAATCGTGTTTGTTGAAACAAAACTAATATTGATGGACACAATTAATACATTTACCAACTTTCAAACCATGTTTATTTACATGATCATTGGTGGCCTTTGTTTGTATGATGGGGAGATTAAAGGGTAAATATACTAGGAGAACACTATTAAGAACAGATAGGATGGATTAAACTAGTAACTTAGATCCGATTCTAGTAAAGCTTGAAGCATTTGAATTTGTGTTTTACAAGACATTCAGAGCACGAAAATTGTGCTATCCCTTTTTGTTAAAGGTAACTGTGCTAAGTTACTCGACTTTTACTAATTCATAGCTTGTGTGGTTCATAGAGTTGGTTTTCATGTAATTTACTAGGTGCTTGCCCTTGGAACTTGAAAGGAACTGTATGGGGTTTTTGTGTATGTGTGTGTGTTTTTTTTTTTGGTCAAACTCTAATAATACCTCTCTTTTCTAGTTGTAACTGTGAATGACTATCTGGCTCAACGTGATGCTGAATGGATGGGTCGTGTTCATCGTTTTTTAGGTTTATCTGTTGGTTTGATACAGGTAATTAGCAGTTTTCTTTTTGTCTGTACTTTATGTGGTGGCCTGTACAAGATATAAACGGGTAGGATCTAAATTACTGATTTAATGTTTGAAGTACATGCACTTTGCAATTATATTATGTTTAATTCCATTTCATTCTCGATTGGTCTCCTAGAGTAGTATGGTTATATTGTGTGAGATAAGTTTGAAGCTTCTAAAAGTGGAAGAGGAAAAAAATGTATTTTATTGCTTTTCGTCTTTACTCTTGCTCTTTTCTCTTCACCTCTCTCGAGCCTGCCAACATGACAAGGATACGAAGTAGGTCTTCCAAGGCATCAACTCTCTAGATTGCTCTTCTGTTCCATAGACATCTCTTTGAAGTTGAGGCTGTTGGTTTTTGTAGGAGACATACGCTCCCTTTCTTCATCTGGTCAAAATTAAATAAAACCATTTTATCTCTATCATGCTGAACGAAACTTCTTAATACTTGTTGGGGCTCAAAATAGGGCCTCATCAAAGAGCCTGCTACACTGAGTCATCAGTGAGGGAGCGGACAAAGTCTTCCACCTCAATCTATAACCTTATCTATTATTATTACTGTTATAATTCAAGTGTTCACTTCATTTCATATTTTTGTATTCTTAATTGAATAAACAGAGGGGGATGACAGCTGAAGAGAGGAGATCCAACTATAGATGTGATATCACTTACACTAATAACTCAGTAAGTCTTATCTTAATTAGTTGTTAGTTGCACCCTACTGCACTCTCCACCATTGCTTTGTTGATAATACTAAGGCTCTAACTGCTGGTTGCTTGGCAGTGTTCTTTCTTGTATTAAATCTAAAATGATTATAATTAGTGGATGAACTAACATCCTCATTCAACATCCTACTGTCTGAGGAATCACTCTCTCTCCCTCTCTCGCTTATTATTTTATTTTTCTTTCTGACACAACATAAATCTGGGGTGTTTTCAGGAACTTGGCTTTGATTATCTACGAGATAATCTAGCTGGAAATAATGGACAACTTGTGATGAGATGGTATCTTATGCCGCAACTTGAAAATAGTTACTGTAGGATTGTTGAACTGCCAGTGACATTATTATGTAAATGACAGGCCAAAGCCCTTCCATTTTGCTATAGTTGATGAAGTTGACTCAGTTCTAATTGATGAAGGAAGAAATCCTTTATTAATAAGTGGTGAGGTAAATCTATTTTTACCTTCTGCGTGTTATTTTGTTATTAATTTGGAAGTTCAGCATCTTAATGGTGCATGTGCATATAGAGATCTTGTAAAATAGTTGTGCATTTATATTGTTTGTGGAAAATTTTTGGTAGGATTGCTTTTCTTCTTCCCCCTTTTATTGAAGGATAAAAAGTGGAATAATGTTTCTTCGTAGGAAAGATATAAAGGAGGCCATAGACTCTAAGGGGTCTTATGCTGCGAAATCTACTTTCCTCTCCCTTTGTCAAGGTAATCCTAGTAAGCTGCCAAACTTTCCGTGGGTAAAGCCATCTGGAAGCCTAAAATTCCCAAGAAGATGAAGGTGTTTTTGTGGTCGGTATAGGAGCCTTATGGCAGATAGATTCCAAAGGAAATTTCCTAATTGGGCCTTGTCTCCTTCCACTTGTAGTCTCTGTTATAAAGGGGGGACTCAGGCTACCATTTTTTTTTTTTTTTGAGCAAAACTTAGACCACCTTCTTCTCAGTCCGTTTGCAAAGAAGGGATGGGGCTTTATTTTTAGAGAGTTTGGGCTCTCCATCTGTCTCCCTAAGAAGGCTGATGAATGGTGATGGAAATTCTGTTAAGGATGAACTATTGAGGGAAAGATAAGGTTTTGTGAATGAATGCAGTGAGAGCTCCTCTTTCAGTAACTTGAAAGAAAAGAAATCTTGGACTTTTTGTGAACAAATCGGCTGTCGAAGATTCTTTTGTATACAACATTTGACCTCATGGTGGAGTTCAAATCACAAAGATTTCTCTTGTATTTATAGTCTTTCCATGATTATTAGAAGTTGTAAAGCGTTTTTGTGATAGTTTCTTTCTAGGAGGGGGCTTCCTCTTCCTCCTGCCCCTAGGCTGCCATCTTTTGATTTGCATTGAATATAGTTTTGCTGTTTCCTATATAAAAAAGAAAGATATAAAGAAGGAAGAACAAGAAATTGTCCATAAAACTGAGAAGATCACTTTACCACTTCTGTTGGCATACATAACAATGGAGGATAATTACAGAATTTTAAGAAAGATAGCTTCATCAGGAAGTAAACAATTTTCAATATCTCAAAGGCCTCTTATGAAAAAAAGATATCTCAAAGGCCGATGATTTATCTTTATCCTTGCTGTAAATTATTATTGCTCCTTATGAACCATTATCTCCCATATCAAAACTCTTAGCACCATCTTTGAGTTTTCTTTCTTGATCGTTGGCTTTTGGCTATGCTAAAGCTTCTCTCCCATCTTCGACACGTTGTAAGGAAAACAACAATGGATTTGAGGGAATTGAGAACAAAGCACCATTACTGCTAAGAAAAGGAATAATGCAGAAGAAAGGTGGTTAAAATCTTTGCAGTTACCTTTGCAGAGACAAGGCGAAGCCAATGGATTCATGTTAGGAAGATTCTTATAGTTCTAAATGGGTTTTGAATCTTTTGATATTGCCCACAGATGTAGACAAGAGGAGAGAATCACCCACATGGTTTTGTCTCTAGCTCGGTGTGTTTGGTGCAAGTTTGTGATTGTGAAGATGCTAGTCATTTATTCATATTTCTTACAGTGACTAAGCTCATTTGAGGTTAAAACCTCTATATCCTTAATTGGAACTTGCTTTGGCGATTGGCCTAAGAAAGATTTTCCGCAAAAACCCTTTGGCCTTTGGTGAATTTGTAATTTTACTTCTATTTGGGAAGTTTGAATTTCAAAGAAACATAAGATATACTCCTTTTTGTAATTATAGTTTCTCCTCACTCGTGATCTCTTGGAGATTTTTTTGTAATCTCTTGGATATACATCTTTTGTAACACTTTATTCAATCAATGAATTGTTTCTTATTAAGAAAAAAAAATACAGAAGGTTGTTCCAAGACTTAGAGGAGAAAAATTGGGAGGGCTCTTAGGATACTATTCTTTTTAACTCTTCTAATTGGTGATGGCTTTGTAAACTTTTTTTATTGGAAAAATATACTTTTGGACATTTGGTCCTGGAAATTTTACTTAGATTGCATGTGGGTCCCTAAGTTTTCAAACTCAATATTTTAGGCATTGAGGTTTGGAGTCTCTTTTTGGTCCAGATTGTGGCATCAAATCCAACTTGCCCATTAACAAAATCTGAATGGATGATTAACAAAATCTGTTTTCTCTAAGTATCCAATATGTTAATAAAACAACAAGCTAACGACACACATAAGCTCTATATTAACAAATTTTAACCAATTCTTTTTTGGGAGGACCTAATCGAGAATTTTATTACATTGAGGGTAAAATTGAGAATTTTAAAAGATTAAGGATCAAGTTAAAAAAAACCTAAAGGTTAGGGCCCATTTAGCAGGTTTAGCCTAAAGTGGACTACTAAACTGGAAAATTATCCAAGCTTGAACCGCCTAAATTTCAGACTTTGCAAAAGCTTGTGCTTGCCATCAATGAATTCTGTAATCATTCTCCATTATCTTGTCCAATTGGAGAGGTTTTTTTTGGTAGTCTCCTTTGGTTGACTTGGGTGAATTCTGAATCTATCCTTTTTGTGTTCTTTTTACTTACATGGAAGCAGTTGTTTCCCTATAATAAATAATATTGTTTTTTTTTTCTCTTTCTTAGGCTAGCAAAGATGCTGGTCGATACCCAGTTGCAGCTAAGGTAGCTGAGCTGCTTGTGAAGGGAATTGTGAGTTGATCACTTAATATATTTCTCCTCTTGAACTCTAAGATTATGAGCGTCTTCAACGTTTCTAAATAGTTACTAACAAGGGTACACCTTCTCAAGTGTTACTACTTTGTGAACTGTATACTTTGATATCAGCATTATAACGTGGAATTGAAAGACAATTCGGTAGAGTTGACTGAAGAAGGAATTGCAATGGCAGAGACTGCTCTTGAAACCAATGATTTATGGGATGAAAACGATCCATGGGCTAGGTGACTGTTCAATCTTTTGTTTTGGGTTTTATTTTGTAAATATCTGTTCGTCTTGAACCTTAACCATGACGAGAATTTTTGTAATTTTGAAATATGTTAAATGCTTTTAATTTTTGTTGTACTTTATTCTTTTTGCGTATTGAATAACATTCTCGTCATAGGTTGATTCTCGCATATATATTGGAGTCTGGATCTTTTTCCTTTTGATGGATTTTTTGTTTCATGTAAAACTTAGAAGTTTTAGATGGTTACCATCGTTAAGTGAATATTATGTTTTGTGAACTTTATATTTTTTTTGTTTTGAATAGTTGAGCAATCGTTAGTAGTAGCATCAAATCCATGATATTACTTCCTTTCCTTTCTTTTCTTCCTCATTATACATAAATAAAGGCTAAATTTTTCTTTTGGAAGCCCATCGTTGGGTGTAAATTCCGACGGTGAATGGGGTGGGAAATTCGAATTTGAGATTATAAAGCTTCATATGGTCTCTGGTAGCTCTTTCTCCAGAGGGGTTTTCACTAAATTTTCAATAAGGTAGATTAATTCTTGTTTGCAATGTTTTTTAAAGCCCGAGGTGCACTAAAGCACAACAATCTTTTAGGGCTTAAGCGCAAGGCCAAAAAAAAGTGCAGATTTTTCCCCCTTCAGGCGCACAATGGAAAAATGTAAATAATTCTTTTTATACGAAGAAAATTAGTATAACAAATAACAAGAGGATGAAAAATTTAAGAGAATAGAGCTTTTAATCAAGATTGTAGAGAAGAAATGAGTTTTTTTCAAGAATATTCCTCTTGAAAGTTAGAAAAGTGAAAAAAAACAGATAAAAAAGGGCTTGAGGCATTGAGGTGCACACCCCAAGCACAAGGGCATGCTTTAGGTGGGCTTTATTAACCGAGTCTTGCTTCTTTAAAGTGAGACATTGAGGCCGCGCCTGGAGCCTAGGTACACCTAGGCTTGCGCCTCACTGGCCTTTTCAAAACACTACTTGTTGGGAGCTTTTATGTAAATTATTTTTCAAATTATAAGTATTTGTTGCTTTCAAGTAGGGGGAATGCAGTCTTCACTTCTAAAGGGAGTATTTAGTAGGTAACTTTCCAATTATTAAAGAAAGTTGGTTTTGTATGCCCTTTGTATTCTTTCTTTTTTCTTTTCTCAATAAAAGCATGGTTTCTTTCTTAAGTAAAGCTTTCAGCCATTAATCGTCATTAAAATTTTGCACGTACAGATTTGTGATGAATGCACTAAAAGCTAAAGAATTCTATCTACGGGATGTCCAATATATAGTTAGGAATGGCAAAGCTCTCATAATAAATGAGGTAAACTTATATATATTATTACAAATTTTTCTTCCTTACTGTTCTACTACCACCATTATTGTTTATCATTGTGTTGGGTTCATATTCTACATCAACTTTATCTTGTTTCAAATAACTGTGAAACACATTGTGTTCATTTCCAAGTATGTGGTGGCTTGCCCTGAAGCAGATTGATACTTATGTTTTCTATAAGAAAAATATGAAACATAAATATCATTTCCGAAGGTGTTTCATTGATTTAGCTACTAGTGGGATAGGCCCTTGGTTGAAATCTATGGGATGACTGTGAAATCCCATAAGACTACCTCTGCAATATCTAATTGAAGACAGTGTAGAGTTAATAATTTCTAGTTTTAAATTTAGTGAACATTTGAGAGTTTAGGGATGGCATGACTGGGAAAATAACACCAAATTATAGCATATCCTCAAAATTGTGTTCCGAATAGGTACGGACCCCTCCCATCGTATGGTATGATGCAGTTGAAACTCGTAAGCCCAACCTATACAAACCAAACGACCCACAACCACCACTTCTTCACTGGTGCAACTTCTTTACCTTCCAAGACTTATTCTCCAGAATTTTAAATTCACCTTTTATTTTAGCTGTGAAAGTGTGCTCTTTAGCTTGATAGTTTGGTGACTTTTTCTTTGATAAGAAACTAACTTTTGATTAACAAATGAATACTTCAAAATGTTGGAAAACCACCTGGACCAAGGAAGACGGAAAAAACCACTTCAATTGGCAAAGATTAGAGAAGAGTTCTAATTATAGAAAGAACTTGAAAGGGTACACCATTGAAAGTTGTGAGTTTAATGAACTCCCAAGCTCTCAAAACTCAAAGAAAAGCTTCCTAAAAAATTCTTCTGTCTTTCAGCCATATCTTTGAAAAAGTACTACATTAGCTCATAGAATCTTTTAGCTTTTTTTTTTTTGGAAGGAAGATGGGCCCACATAAAAGTTTGCTCAACTGCATTAATCCAACAACTTATTTTCAGCTTTAAGGGACAATACAAAATTAAGTGATGGTGATCACAGTCGTCATTACTATTTATGATGAGGATGAACTAGTGAGGAGATGAGAGCATCCAAGGGTGTCTCTTGCACATTCTATTTCCCAAGCTTTCTTGATACTCTTTCTTGCACTAGGTTTGAGAATTATTTCTTTTCAGGATTACCACCTAATGACGAACCCAAGTTTCAGTCTTGCCTCAAGGTGAGCCTCAAAGCGTAAGCCTCAAAATCCAAAAATATTGCCCAAAACTCTTTGTATATTCTTCTTCTTCTTCCTTTTTTTGTTCTTTTGTTTTAATAAAAGTTCGTTTTCAACCTCATTATTGGTAAGACTCAATTTTTTTAAATAATAATAAAAAGGGATATATACAGAGTTTTTGGCAATCTTTTAAAGGATTTCGAGGCTTCGTAATACATGTTAAGGTTGGTTTGAGATAATCTGCATTCCCCACCACCCCACCACCACCACGTCTGGGTTGTACTTTTGGCTTAGTAATACATTGTCAGGTTTCTTAGGGTTTTTCTTTTGTTTTATTATGCATCGAATGGATATAAATGTTTTCTTGGTGTTCAACATTTATTTAAGCAATTAAATTCCCCAAAAGTACACATTTATTTAAGATGTAATTTTTTCATTTTTCATCAATCCATTAGAATAAGCTTATGATATTATTTTCTTTAAAAAACTTGTGATATTATAAGAAGTTGTTGCTGTTGTTGTTGTTTTTTTTTTTTCCTTCTGTATCTCCCATGCGATATTGGCTGCATTCTTTTGGAACTTTCAAGGGTATGGATGACTATATCTAACAATGTGTAAAATTTCTGAAGCTGACGGGCAGAGTGGAAGAAAAAAGAAGATGGTCTGAGGGTATACATCAGGCAGTAGAGGCCAAAGAAGGCCTGAAGATTCAGGTATATCATCATTTTGATAAGTATTCGTAGAAAGGAAAGAAACCATCTCATGTTGGTTTAGTCTAATTTTGTATCAATTTCAGGCTGATTCAGTAATAGTGGCACAAATCACATATCAGTCATTATTCAAGCTCTATCCAAAGTTGTCAGGGATGACTGGAACTGCAAAAACTGAGGTAGGTACATGTAGATGAATAGAATTTGATTTCATATGTTATGTTCTTATTTAGTTGGTGATAAAGATTTATTTGTTATTTTATTTATCATTTCAGGAGAAGGAATTTTTGAAAATGTTTCAGATGCCTGTAATTGAAGTGCCCACAAACCTGCCAAACATACGTAAAGATTTACCCATCCAAGCTTTTGCTGTATGGCTTTATACCTCTTAATTATCTGTATTCCACCTCATACAGTTCAATTTTTCAATTTGACCTTCTCTGGTCTCTCTTTTTTTTAGACTGCTAGAGGAAAATGGGAATACGTTCGACAAGAAGTTGAATATATGTTCAGACGAGGTCGTCCTGTTTTAGTTGGAACCACCAGGTATTTTTCACTCATTTTTTTTATTCTGGCCAATATACCATGTAATTTTGACCCTAATTGGATTACATATATTTGTTTTCCAAAGAACAGTCCTCTCATCTTAACAATAGGATTTTCATTTGCTAACAGCATTGATTTGATATCCGTCCTGGTAGTGTATAGAGCTACTAATGACAGCTGTTCATAATCTTTGCCATTTTGAAATCAATACTAAATTGAGACCAGAAAGATTCCAGATGTTGGATTTAAAGAATGAGCTAGGGAGGGAACCCAAGTGCCGAGGCCCGTATTTTCTTGATAAAAAATGGAAAGGCCTTTGACGATCACATTTAGAAATTTGATCTATGTGTTAGGTCCCTTCCTAGAAAAAAGCAAGGAAGACCTATATTCCCAAAGAGAAGAGACAGAGTAGAGAATTAAAGAGACTCTTAACCTTTGTGAATTATGAGAAAAATGATTGCACACACACTGTGGAAAGGAAGCTCAGAAACCATAAATTTCCCTCCCAAGTGGAATGGGAGGTTCACCTTAGTCGTTGATGTTTTTTTCTATCTTGTTGTGTTGACAATTGACCTGGGGAACAATTCAGTTTGTTGGGTCTCTAGGGTATATGGTCGCAGAAACACTTTTGGAGGGAAATTATGATTTCTGAGTGTTGGAGCATTGGTGGAGACTTCAATGTTACTTGATGGGAGTGAGAAAATCTTCATGTCATTTTGTAACCAAAAGAATGAGAAAGGTTGACCAACCATCAAAGAACTCTCTTGATATTCCTCTTTCTGATGGGACCTTTACTTGGTCCAACATGAGAAAACAACGTGTGTGTTCTCTTATGGTGTTGTTTGTTCTTTCAAATGATTGAATTAATAGGTTCCTTCCTTGCAGATTCTCACAAAGAGAGGAATATTATGTGTCTCCGACTGTTTCCCCGTTCTGCTTGTAAAAGGATCTTTTACCCTGCCCTAAGCCCGTTTGTCTCCCTCATCCATGTTTTTGAAGGACTTGATCTAAGATTAGTTGAATTCCCTTGAGGTGAAAGGTCGGGCAAGATTTTTTTTTTGAATAAAATGCTGAGCTGCTGAGAAAAAAATCTTCAAAAGTGGAATTGCTATGCTTTGGGGAGACCTCAATTTGAAGAGGAACATTACTCTCTCTATCATGAACCTGGATTCAAGAAAGGAAAACGGTGGATTTATTGAGGAAGAGTTTAATTTGAGAGTTGAAATTGCAAATTTTGCATGTCCTAACCAAGGAAGAGGTCTGATGGAGGGAAATATGCAAGGCTGATTGTTTTAAGCAAGGAGATGAAAATTCCACTCTTTTCCATAGGATGGCTATTAAATTCAATTAGATATTGGAAATAAGATATGTGAATGGAGAACTGAAAAATAAAAATGAAGGGGATGCAGGATTGTAGAAGGGATTGGTCATCTTCCTAGTCTTTGACACGAAAAATATGTTCAATCTCTAAATAGGTGGACGCTTTCAAAGTTATTGATTTCAGGTCTATTAATCTGGTTTGTGTTGTCTACAAGTAATTGGAAGGTGTTGGCTAATTGGTTTTAGTAGGTAGATCCCAAGCATGATATTTTTTGTCATAGTTTGCCTTTGTAAGTGGCAGATTACTGATTTGGTCCTTGCTGAAATGAGATGATTGATGATTTGAAGGCTTCTAATACTAAGACTTTAATTTTAAATATTGATCCTGAAAAGGCTTACAATATGGTGGATTGAGACTTTCTCAGGGCAATTATGGATAGATAGGCCATTGGTTGTACTTGGTTGGTGGATGTTTGAATATCTCCTCTATACCAAATTTTTGGTTTCCATGAATTTTAAACTGGGAAAGGATCTTAGCTTCTAGGGGTCTTAGACAAGGGCCCCTTCCTCTTCCTTTTTGTAGAATTATCAAAAAAGGAGTTGGTTGGAATAATTTGATCCACAACTACTTGCTTGCTCTTTGCTAATGATATTCCCCCTTTTCAATGAATATGAAAATAGTGACTTGGAGAAACTTTTTGTGGTTCTCAGTATTTTTAAAATAATGGAAGCTTTGAAGGTTAATCTTAGCAAAACAATCTTAGTCAATTATAATATGGGTACTCGAGAAGTCTTTAATTAGGCCAGGATGTAGTTAGTGAGTGGCCTATGAACTATCTAGGGGAATACTCAAGTTTCTTTTTCTGGGAACTTGGTGGTTGAGAACTTGAGAAAGGTTATTAGAGGCTTGCTAAATGGCGGAGCGTTATCTTCTCAAGAGGAGGTAGATTTGTAATCCTCCAATCTGCTTTCACTAATATACTTATTTAGAACATGTCAATTTTCAACATGCTGGCCTATGAGGGGATTGATTTGGCCTGTCATTCGATTGGTGGGAAGAAAATGTCATATCATAAAAGGGGTGGTGGTTTGGGAGTTGGCAATCTTAAAGAGAAAAAGATTAAGATGATCTTGAAAGCTCAGAATTACGTTGTTTCAGATTCCTTGGATAACGTTTTATGAAAAAGGGGGGATGAGCAGAGGCTTGTGATAGGAATCAGATAGCAAAATAGTATAGAAAGATAAAAGATGAGGGAATACAATAACTCCCAAGTATTTGAGCATCTTGGACCCTCCTCTTCTTGAGATCACTCAACCCTAAACCATTGAACTTGGCTACCTTCATCTCCTCCCACTCTCTCTATTTATAATCAATTCCTTGGCTAATTACTAATCTGCCCCTACTATCCTAGTATCCTAATAATATTCTTAACTTCTATCTTGTTATTCCTAACAGATTGGTGCCAAGTCACCTATGCGTTTTTACTGTAACTAGGAGGTGCCAGAGGTTTTATGTTAACTTCCTTAGGTTGGGCCTCTAGGAAGGAAATAAAATCGATGGCTGGAGAGAGTGTAGGACAGAGAATAGTCAAAACCAAGGAGACGTCTGACCTTTTAAATAGCTCGATACTTGTATGCACAAGAGTGAATAACATTTCTTTTTCCTCCACACTTCAGTAATGACCTTCATAACAGATATGGTCGGCCTTTATTTGTAATTGAAACAGAACTTTTCATTAAAATAGGTGAAAGTTACGAAGTAGAAGGTATAATACTCTCTTGAGGAGTTGATAATATTTCCAATACAATAATTAAACCCAAAATTCTATGAGGTTACCAACACCCTTATTTAAATTTTGTAATAAGAAACTCCACCACCACCACAACACGCACACACACTAAAACCAAACCCAATTAATATAACATTCTGTTATTTAGTGGCACTTGTTTGTTATTGACTGCTTGAAAATAATTTAAGTGAACTAAATAATGTGGCAATCAATTATTTGTGCTTTTATGGTCCCATCCTCTTCTTTATAGGAGAGGATTCCTATTTCACCTTTGGTGGATTCTGATTTACCTACCACAATGTTCTATCACTCCTTGATGCAGTGTTGAAAATTCGGAATATTTATCTGACTTACTGAAGGAACGAAGAATTCCCCACAATGTCTTGAATGCACGACCCAAGGTTAATATCTTCCAAACAAAAACCTTACTGATTGATGTGCCTAAATCCTCTATTAAAACCTTTATGCCTTCCCCTTTTTTCTATTTTACCCAGTATGCAGCTAGGGAAGCTGAAACTGTCGCACTAGCTGGAAGAAAATATGCCATCACCATTTCAACGAACATGGCTGGCAGAGGCACTGACATAATTCTGGGAGGAAATCCAAAAGTAGGTGTAGAAGTTAAATCGGTTCTTTTAATGAGTTTAAGGAACTCTCTTTCTATGAAAATAAGTTGCTTGATTTTTTATTTTATTTATTTATTTAAAATCTCGTCTAATACTTGAAGATGCTTGCAAAAGAAATTATAGAAGACAGCCTGCTTTCATTTCTGACAAAAGAATCTCCTGATTATGAAATTGATAGTGAAGAAGTTTCAAGGAAGGTAATTAACTATGGTTATGTGACTTTTGTGAAGCTGCTGCATGAATTTCATATTTAATTTATCTTGTTTTATAGGCGTTGTCCAAGGTAAATGTTGGATCATCGTCCTTAGCTTGGCTAGCCAAGACAGCTTTAATGGGTTTGTGGTCTCTTAAAATGCCTAATCTCAAAAATCATTTTAAATGAATATGATTTTATATTTATTTCAAGCCATGCAAATATACTGACTGATGCTTTGTCTTATGAATTTCCTAGCTAAATATACATGCAAAAATGAAGGTAAAAACTGGACATATAAAGAGGCTAAATCTATAATCTTGGAGTCGGTGGAAATGAGCCAGTCTATGAACATTAAAGAGCTAGAAAGGCTGGTTGATGAACATATCGAGACATACCCTCTTGGCCCCACTATAGCCCTTGCGTATTTGTCAGTTCTAGAGGATTGTGAAGTGCACTGTTTGAAAGAAGGCGCTGAAGTAAAAAGTCTTGGAGGTCTTCACGTTATAGGAACATCTTTACATGAGTCCCGGAGAATAGATAACCAGGTTGGCTATCTCCGTCTCTCTGAACTTTTATTTTTAATGAGCACAATGATTTTGGTGCAAAACTAAAAGCTAGATTCTACAACCAACGTAGGATTTGGTCCGTGTGATTAGGTTTATAACTATTTTTTTTTCTTTCATGAGGATTTTTGTTTTTTAAAATTTTAGAATAAGTGAATTGATAATGTTTTGCCAAGCATAGACACAGTTGTTGCGTGTAATGGCATAGCCTTTGTATGGTTTGTTGATATTGAAATTCAAAATTTAATAGAAAGTGAAGTTTTTTCTGTGAACTCTCTATATATACAAATTGAATACTGTTAACTTTAACAGAATTCAGGAGAAATTCCCTAACAAAGCCTTTCCTCATCAATGGTATTTTTCTGCTACAAAAGCCACGATAGCTCCAAGCATCTCTTCATGCATTGTGACTTTTCTATAAGTTTGAAGTTCAATTCTTGGTGCATTCGTTTTAAGCTGGTATTTCCTTGAGAGGTGTCTTTTTCAATAATTCAAATGATTCATGGTGCATTCTTCAAAAGGAAAAGTGCTTTGGGAAATGTGGTTAAGGTTGCTCTGTGGAAGTTGTGGTTGGAAGGAAATGCTAGAGCTTTTGACAGATCAACCAGAAAAATTTTGAAATTTAATGCAGCTTTTGGTGTCTTTGTTCAAAATTCTTTGGTAATTACACTCCTTTTTATTTTAAAACAGATCACACCCTTTTTTAATTATTGTTATTACTATTATTTTTTAAGAAACATAACAAAACTTTCATTCAAAAGTTCACGGCAAAAGAGACGACCTTAGGGACAAAGGGAAGAGGTTTCCCTTCTCCACTGAGGTGGTATAAAAGAGCCCTCCAATCTAGGTTAATGTATAGTAATTATAAAAAAAATTTGTGTTGGCCACTCC
>JAOANK020000068.1:1116425-1129322 GCA_026257165.2 Telfairia occidentalis | reverse complement strand
ACTGAGGTGGTATAAAAGAGCCCTCCAATCTAGGTTAATGTATAGTAATTATAAAAAAAATTTGTGTTGGCCACTCCAATTTGAGGCTGCAAACTGCAGATCGCAAGAATAAGTCAAAGAAGGAAACTTATCCGAGAAGACTCTAGAATTCCTTTCCTTCCACTTTAACCACAGGATAGCCCTAACAAGATTGTTCCAAAGTACCATAGCTTTGTCTTTGGGCCACCACCCAGAAAGGGTTTCTTTCAACGAGTCAGCCAAAAACTTCGGTTTAGACCAGCACCACCCAAACATGTCACCAAAATAATTCCAGACCTTGGTGGAGAAATCGCAATGCAACAGCAGATTGGAAAGGGCCTCATCATTTTTGTAACATATAACACAAATTTGAGGAGATAAGAGAACCTGGGATTTCTCTTTGCACCATGTCTATGGTATTGATACTCCCATGTGCAGCAGTCCAAAGGAAGAACTTTACCTTCTTTGGAGCTTTTCCTTCCCAAATTTGAGAGCTTAAATCCTTATCCAGAAAATTAAGGGTGAGGAGATACACCCTTTTTTTATTTTAAAAAATTACACGCCCTCTTTAGAAAATTAATATTAATAGGAGGAATGTTTAAAGTCTCCTTTTCTTTCTGTTGTGTGAGTAGATATCTGTTTTTCCCTTCCTCCCGCGTACTTTAATATTTGTTAATGAAAGGCTAGTTTCTTATTAAATAATAATTCTTGTATCTTATACCAAAGGATTTGAAGCCAATTTAACATATTTCTGAATTATCTAACATTTTATAAAAAGAATATTTACTATCAAACATTTTAATACAATTATTTGTCTAAATTTTTGTTTATGTTTTTCATTCTCAAAAGTTTTTAATTTCTTTTATATATTTTTATATCCATTTTTGTTAAAAAAAAAAAAGAAATCCATGCTATACTATTACATTTGAATTTCCCTTGCAGTTTGTTGGCAACTATTTCATCGTCTTGATTTTTGAATTCTTCCTTTTTATTTATTTCTATTCTCTTGTGGGAAAAGAGATTTCATTTTTGGACGTGTATTGTAAATCTAAATGGTCATGATATCTTATAGCTTCGTGGGAGAGCAGGAAGACAAGGAGACCCTGGTTCAACTCGGTTTATGGTCAGGTAGAATACTATCGCATGATACAAAAAGTGGCATGATAGCATTAGCTTGAGACTGGGATCCAAGATCCCTGGTTTGAATCAATTTTTTCCTTCCATTTTTATTCTTCTGTAATAATATAAGAAATTTATTATTTATTTTACAAATCTAGTCGTGCTGATCTGAGAATATTAAATTATTCTTAAAACACATTGGGTCTTTGATTGTTCTTTGAACTATACTAGTTTTGGAGGCTTTAATTAGTCAAAATCCATGACATATATATTTGACTTTCTTTTAATTCTTGGCTGAAAGTGTGAAATACCACTCATGCATTTTTTTGGGAGCTTGGTATGCAAAAATATTTCTTCAGTGTGTTTTGTTGAATGTCCTTTCTTTCTTTCTTTCTTTCTATAGGGCGATCTGCATATATAGACTTTTCGATATGCAGATACGTTTGTTTTTTCTGAAATAACAATTCAGTTAAAAAGCACTGTTGAAGCTGCAGATTTCTATCTCAATGGCGAAACATTTATGTCTTCATGAATTTAAAACTTAAGCTATAGAAAAGCTAAAGAGATGCACGTATTATTTTGGCAATGAGCTTGCTCGAGCTAATTCATGTCCTATAAATTTTGACAGCTTGCAGGATGAGATGTTTCAAAAGTTTAATTTTGATACAGAATGGGCTGTGAGACTGATTTCTAGAATAACTAACGATGAAGATATTCCAATTGAAGGCGATGCAATTGTGAAACAGGTAACAGTTGCTATAAACTTTTCAATCATTCTTTTGGTCAAATAAAGGATTTAGTTATTAATACTCTGTATTATTATGATTTTTAGCTCTTGGCACTACAAATCAATGCAGAGAAATACTTCTTTGGCATACGGAAGAGCCTAGTAGAATTTGATGAAGTGTTAGAGGTCAGTTTGGAATAGTAGCTACTTTTTTTAGGGAATTTTTCATTAACTAACTAATTAACTGTAACGACCCGAATTCTAGACGGGGCCACTTAGGGGTCGCTACTAGCATGCATGCTCATTATAAGATTTCCAAACATTGTAATCATCTATGCTCATAAATGAGAAATAACTTTATTTCAAACACTTAAAATAAGCCGTGATTCCAATTTTAAAAGAAGCAATAACAAACAAACTATGTATGTGAACAGACAAGTTCACACCTAACCAGGGTACTTAGTTCAGAAATTCTTTAAAAACTTTCAAACAGTGATGAGGACAAAAATGAAATTATGTGAAAGACTTGCCGGGTGACTGTGGCCTAGCAACCCTTCCTCGTCATCCACCACGACGACCTGCTTGTTACCTAAAAAAAAACCAAGAAGAATAGGTTGAGTATATAAATATATACCCAATAGGTGACCCCGACTTTCGTGGTCAGACATGCATCACACATAACATGCAAAGACAAGCAATCTCATGGAGGATCTCAACAATAAACATGCAGAGAAACAACATCTCATGGAGAACCTTAGTACAATAGCGTGCAGAGACACACAATCTCATAGAGAATCTCAATATAATATTCATGCAGAGAACGAATTCTCATAGAGGACCTTGATATAACAATCATGCAGAGAAAAGAAACACATTCTCATTGAAGACCTTAATATCATATTATGCAGAGAATCACAATCTCATGGAGAAACTCAGTATTATACTTATGCAGAGGGTTACTAACTTCATACATGCTCAACACCACATCATGTCATGCACATACATCACATATTACATATTCAGGGAAGTCTACCATAGCATAACATAACATAACACTTATCTTTCACCAAGCATAAGCACAAGCATAAGTAGCTACAACATACACTACATTATCCAAGTATTCATCTGAGCAAGCTCGAAGGCTTGTCCAAGGGTGGAACCACCTACCTTACACTACAACAAATAACAAGTAATCCCTAAGAGACCCGGTAGATGGTTCCTTTAGCACCTAAGGCACACATACATTCATAACGTCCTATTAACCCTTTATTCATCACTAACCTAACATGAAATAGGTTACTAAGACTTTCAAGGAGTGAATATTATCGAGAGAGTTAGAATATGCTACTATTCAGAAAACGTCCCATGCACTGCCACCATGTGTCGTCCACGCGCCACCGCGATTTGGGTGAACAGGGACCGGATTCTAACTCTACTCAACCCCAGGAGTCCAACGCCGTGGGAATCGGGTCAAATGGAGGCCAGACGTGCCTCCACGCTGGACTCAAACCCTCAGCACGTGTGCTACACGCACCACTGCCACAGTAGCTTTCTTCCACGCATGAAGCTCCACTGCTGTTCGATCGTCGATCCACTTCCACCAACGTGTAGATCTCGGTCTCACGCTCCTTTCCGACCGTTTGTTTGCCAAAATCGCCCTTTCAAAAGACCAAGAGAAAGGGAGAAACGTGAATAAGGAGGGAAATTTTCAGGAAATTATAGGGACTGAGAGTCCGCTGCCTTACCTATTGTAAAGGGGTTATGAGGACCCCGTGAAGACACTATCCTCAGAAAGAGAACTCCTACATAGTGAGGTAAGTTCGGGAAAAAGAACAAAGAGGAAGGAGAATATGTTGGCTGTCGTCACTGTCTTCGATCGCCGTTGCCTTCGATCACCGCCGCCCCTGACTGCCCACTGTATGTAGTGCTGTGTGGAGGAGAATGGAAGTGTGAGGAAGTGGAAGAAGAAAATTGAGTAGGAGATGGAGAAAAAGTGGCGTGAGTTTTAGAGGAAAAAAGGGAGGAGATTTTGTAAGGCAAAATTGGGGAGGCTTGAATGCCACCCCCTTAGCTACATACTTATAGGTCTCCCCATCAACCTAAACCCTAACCCTACCTCCACGTAATTACAAAAATGCCGTCCTGTTTAATTTAATTTCCTTTTCCCAAAAAAAAATCAAATCCTTAATTCAAACTTAAGTTGATTTAATTCTTACTTAATAACCACACCAAAATTTGAAAACAAATAAAATCTCAAAAATTCAACAAAATGACAATCAAAATCATTAAGAAATTAACAGGACGTTACATTAATCCATGTAGTCCTTGGAGGATAAGAAATGCAATACTGGCTTCGAGGGGACAGTAATAAGTAATATTTTCTGTCATGGTCATCAATTAGCCAAACTTTGTTTATTTTCACCGTACTTATAGAAAAATATTTTAGCATTGAAATTGGATAATATGATTGCTTGCTAAACTATACAACAATCTCTTGGTTGACTGATGAAATGTTTGGTTTCCTTTGATCAGGTGCAGCGCAAGCATGTTTATGACCTTCGACAGTTAATTTTGACCGGCAATAATGAAAGTTGTACACAACACATATTTCAGTGAGTGTACTTTAACGTGAATGACTATGCTACCGGCATTGTGTCTAATCAGCTAACTCATTAGAAAATAAACCCAACTCATGAACGCATTTTCTAGGTCTCGTTAATTATTTCAGAAGTTGTCAGAAGTTGTCTTAAGCCATAATTTATATTTCTTATCCTTTGCATACTGGTGGGAATTTGGGCATACATTATTGATAAATATGAAAAACTTATAGGTTGGATTATGAGAGAAAGACATTGCAAACAAGAGGGATCTTAAATGCGATCTTGATCTGTGAATATGCGGTACTTAAATGTTTTAAACACCGGGTTTATGTAACTAGCTTGTTCTTTCTCGAATTAAATTTGATAGCTAAAGGAATGCATGTTCTGACAGTAACTTAAAGTTGTACAATATTACCTTAATCAGCTATGAAGTAGTATCATTTTTTTCAACTTACAATGTTACCTTTTCTTCATTTCAGAAAAACTGCATTTTAATAATTAATCAAAAACTAGGTGATACTCTAGCAATTCTTGCAGTATATATTCTAGTTGAAGTGATCGGAGCTCAACAGTAACTTGATAAAAAGATTTGGTTAGAGACCTGTGAGCTACCCTCAAATGAACTATCGTTTTTGTTTTTAGGATCTATTTATGGTAGGGTTGGGAATATAATTAATTTACCAAGTAACAACAACTTCACTTCTTTCAGGTTGGGTCTACAATTATTCCTTTTGTAATGTCAAACTGGATTATAAGAGGGATCATTGCAGTCGTTGTGATGAAAATCGGCTGCATACGTAGGATGAAGGAAAGGGCTGACATTTAGTGAGGTGGGATTTGGTAACCAAACCATTTGATTTTGTGGGGTTAGGCATAAGCAACCTTAGGGTGTGTAACAAGGCTTTGTTGGCTAAATGGTTATGATATTTCCCTTGTGAGACTGACACCCTTTGGCATAAGGTCATTGTAAGCAAGTACGGGCTCCAATCTTTTGAGTCGATCTCTAGTGGAGTTTTGAGAGACACTCTCAAATACTCGTAGAAAGACATATTGGGTGGGCTTCCCTCTTTCTCTTCTTTTGTTTAGTGTTCAGTGAGAAATGAGACGAATACTTACTTTTGGAAAGATAAGTGGTTCGGGGATTGACCCATTTATTCTCAGTTTCCTCGGTTATACAATCTCACTTCTAAGAAGAATCATTCAGTGACTTCTCCCATCCTTTGAGAGTATATTCTCTTAGCTTTTGCTGTCTGCTTTTCAATAGGAAAACGGTTGATATTGTGGCTATTTTATCTTTGATTGAGAAATTTTTGCCTAGCCCACGGAGGGATTATCGCATTTGGGGTACCAACTCTTCTAATGAGTTTTCTTGTAATTCCTTTTTCCGTTGGCTAGTGAACCCTCTGCCACACAATTTCTCTATCTTTTCTTCATGGTGGAGGGTTAAAATTCTCAAGAAAATTAATATTTTATGTGGCAGGTCCTTCACGAAAGAGTTAATGCCTTAGGTTGGGTTTTGAGAAGTCATTGGGTCTCTTTGGGTTGCAGTGTTGTATTTTACGTAGAAGTGCAATAGAGGAACTTGACCACCTTTTAAGGGGATGTGACTTTGCATTTTTGATTTGGAGTCATTTCTGTCAGTTTTCATCTAGCTTGTGGCTTAGTGAGTGTTGTTCTATGATTGAGAAACCAATTTTTCATTCACCCATTTGTCAATAAGGGCGGTTTTTGTGGCTTGCTGAAGTTTGTGTGATTTTGTGGTGCCTTTGGGTTGAGAGGAACAATAGGATCTGTGTAGTGAGATTAAGAGACCTAAGGAGGTGGTGTGGTCCCTTGTTAGGTTCCACGTTCCCCTTTGGGCATTGGTTTCAAAGGTTTTTTGTAATTATCCTTTAAGCCTTATTTTAGTTTGGCTCCTTTTGGCGAGAGTTTTTTTTTTGTATGCTCTTTGTATTCTTTCATTTTTTTTCCCTCCATGAGAGGTAGATTTTTCATATATATAAAAAATTAAGACTTATTTGGATCAAATACAAACTCTGAAGGACCTAGTTCTTTGAATTACATGATAATGTCAATTGTATAACAAATTTAAAGTTAGAGAGCATGAAATTTTCCTAGAATAACTTAACTTATTGTATGCGCGCCCACACATGAAGAAGGGAAAACAAACATTAGTTTCTAGTAGTTATAAATTGGTTTCTTCTCAGTTTTTGCCATTGTTTGCGTTGACGATTAATGGTAGTTGTTTATAGGTATATGCAAGCTGTGGTAGATGAGATCGTCTTTAATAATGTTGATCCGATGAAGGTGATGGTTATTATTATTAGTTTTTTTGGTCGAAGTTTTATGTTTTTCTGCCTAATAATTTCCTCTTTTAAATACATCTCTTTGCGTGTCAGCATCCAAGAAGCTGGAGCTTGGGTAAACTTGTGCAGGAGTTTAAGACAATCGGGGGGAAGATATTGGAGGGTAAGTTCTAATTTACAAACGTTCTCTGATTCTTAATTTTCTTATTGCTATTGAGTTCAACGGAGATGTTCTTCTGAAGACTTGGGCGCAGAAATCACTGAGGAAGGATTACTGAAAGCCATCATGAAATTACCTCAAACGATCTTTGCAGATGTTAGTAACTTCAACTTTCCCGAAATGCCAAAACCTCCTAATGCCTTCAGAGGAATTCGCATGAAGAATTCTTCATTGGAACGCTGGCTTTCCATCTGCTCTGATGATTCGATGCCGTGAGTATGCAACAATGGCTTCTTAGAATAACTAAGTTTTTTTTCTCTACATTTTTTTTCCTTTTCCTCCTTCCTACTTCAGAATTGCATTAATGTTGAACTTCAACTGCAGAAATGGCAGGTACAGGATGATTGCTAACCTACTTCGCAAATACCTTGGGGATTTTCTTATTGCTTCGTATTTAAATGTTGTTCAAGAATCTGGTTATGATGATTTATATGTGAAGGAAATTGAGGTAGGATCTTTTCTCCAAGTTTCATTTTCTGATGGCTCAAATACCTGATTTAAGGGGTCTTTTTTATTTTTTACTAATTTAATGAGAAACAAGATTTAATTAAGAAAATGAAAGTACGAAGGAGGGCCTCACAAAAAAGGGGCCAGGGCAAAAGGGGGAGTACAAAAGCTTAAATTTTGGTAATAAAAAAATGGATAATTACAAAATTTGCCTAAAGGAAAACATCAAGTTGCACCACCTCCCACACATCTTCCCAACCATATGAACCATAGAACGGTGAATAGATACAGCCTCCATTTTTACTTTTATATTCAACGGGCTTCAGAGGTAGTTGCAGTGTGCTTGCATTTCCGCTCAGGCTCAGAATGGCCCTGAACTTTCACCTCCTGCAGCTGCCTACAATATACATCAACCCATGCAATAGTTTTCTGTACACCTCTTGATTCCTTTGTGTAAAAGACTGTATTCATATAGGACAAAATCATTACCATGGCAGTGGACAATGGACTAACATTAACAAGTTAAAATGTCTCTTCGCATCATGTTATCTAATTAAATGGTATTGAATGTCCTATTAATTACAGCTCTCTTTTCTTATGCTTGTGCGTTTTTGTTCGAACGCAGAGAGCTGTTCTTGTGAAGACTTTAGATTGTTTCTGGAGGGATCATCTCATAAACATGAATAGACTCAGTTCAGCGGTATACATAACACATTTTACATTTTTTTTTTCTACAACTTTTTGGTAGCGGGCAGCCTTACATGGAACATTTGACAGGTAAATGTGAGAAGCTTTGGGCATAGGAATCCTCTAGAGGAATACAAGATTGATGGTTGTCGTTTTTTCATCTCAGTGCTCAGTGCAACTAGAAGGCTAACTGTGGAATCACTCTTGCGTTATTGGTCATCCCCAATGGAGACTCAAGAAATATTTTTATGATTATTCAGTAAGATTTTCATGCTAACTGGCAATGACCTGATTTCTACTGATCTGCTTACCATATGCTTGAGGCCAAACATTCTTCTCCCTCCCTAATCAAAACCTAGGGGTGCTTGAGTTGCTGCTGATTTCTTTTCGATGGGAAGGTTGAATGTCATTGCCCTTGCCTTGTCCTCTAGAATGTTTTCACTCTTGCATTATCTATAAATAGCAGCTTTCATTTTGGAGATCATAGGTTCTGAAGCATCAGAGTTCTGAAGATGTTTTTGTTGATGAGTTTGTAACGCACTGGGCAACTGGAGCCATACTTCATAGACATTTAGTTCATCATTATCGATCGATACATTGTAAACTTGTGAAGTTATTTATATTGCACGTAAATCGATGCTTCGGGGTAGCTTGCAGGTCGGCTTCTTAATGATCCAGAAAAAGAGTTGCTGCGAAGTTAAAGAAACTTTCGTAATCATGTAATGTAATGTGTACATGTCAGTGTAGTGGTTAGTTTACTTGTAATGAGGAATATAGGGGATTAAAGGTTTATTATATTTCTCTGTAACAGTTTTAACTTTGTCATATTTTCCAACAGCAATGAAACATTATCAAAATATATTTTGGTACATGTGAGTTCTGGTGAAGGCTTCTAGAAAGGTTAGAGGTGTTTCTCATTGATATGTGTACTGATCCAAGCTAGAGGTCAATTGAATGGAACGTGCCTGAATTAATGAAATAACTATACTATGTTCTGGAGGATCCATTTTATTTCTTTAAAGTCATCTTGTATTACATCAGTAAACTTCACTTTCAGTTAAATTTCTTCAATTAGTTCATTTGAATGACAAATGTTTGATCTCAACTTGAATTTTGTCTTAGTAGACTTCAATGAAGTTCTTTATCTCTCAGTTGTATTCTTATTTATGAAGATTTGCAATGTTCAAGCTAGGAACAGTCCAAATTAAGAAAGAAATAAAAAGGTTTAAAAGTAATGTTGGCCCTAAATTTTTTTCTTTTTGTCATTTTAGTTCTAAATTGGAAGTTTTGCTTTGTTCTTTCAATTCCGATCCACATTTTACTCTAGCCTTTCAAATTAGAAAATATAAATTCTAAATTGGAAGTTTTATTAAAACTCTATATTTATTAGTTTCTACCATAATTTTTTTGGTAACGTAGAGGTTTAACAAATAAGTTAGATGTAGAAAAAATAAATTAGATGTAATATTTTTACAGAGAAGTAAATGTGGAATTTGATAGATGGTTGAGTGCTATAATTAGGAGTGTTCATTTTTCTCGTGGGACTTGATATTAGCTTTAATTTGTAATTTCTCAAACACCTTAATTATTTTCCCCATCGATATTATCTTAGATTTAAATACTCAATAAAATCAAAACAAGTACATACATTTTCGTTGGGAGAATCTTTAGCTTAAAAAAGGAGGCGAACCTCAGCTTTCAAGCTCCCACATTTGAGTGCTTTTTTCACCCAACAAAGTGCTAAAAAAGATCCATAATTTAAATGACTATAATCATTTGAAATTTGATTTATATTGAGTTCAACAAAAAAGTGAGGATTTAAATTTTCGACCTTGAAACTAATTAAGTTGTTATTGGCCATGGAAAAAAGTTCACTGACATCTTTCTACGATAAAATCGTTTTAAAACCAAGATAAAACTTCCAAAAATTCATTAAAATAGACCATTCGTGTAACTCTACAAACCATAGTTTTTTTTTTTTTTAGTTCAACATTTGTGGGAATGGAAGATCATCGATTTCTACGATGGTGGTACACGTCTTTATCCACTTAACTATACTCGAATTGGCTTTGCAAACCATAGTTAAACCCATAAAAAAGTACATAGATCATTACTCTTAATATATCAACGCCAAAAAGACAGAGAAAATTAACAACTTCTCAAGATCTTTCCACGACGGCGTTTTTTGGACGAATCATGAGCCAATCATCGAAATCTGATGAATGCCCGGCCGACACATGATAAAATAGAAATTTATTTAGAAGATTACATCACAAAAAGGAGAGTAGAAACCAAAACATATATATAAAGTTGATAAAAATCACCAGCATTCATAGAATTTGACGTCAACTCGAAGCCGAAAATAGACTTCTTTTTCATAGGCATCGGTCATGATGTTGGCAATGCCGCGGTGCATGATGAAGTCGCCAGTGCCGCCGACGACGGCGATATCTCTGGCCTTGACCATGATCGGGTCAGCTCCCATGAAGTTGATGGTGCCTTTATAGTCTGTAGAGTTGAGAACAAACGTGAAGCCGAGCCAGGACGTGAAGGTGTTTTTGGTGTCGTAAATGTAAAGACCTTGAGCCCGACCGACGGGCTTCGAGTGAAGATTATTATCCAAAGTAATGGGGTCGTCGAAAACACATATGTTTCCAAAGTGAAATTGGGATGCCAAAATGGTCAAGTTTGCACCTTCTGGGTGTGCAACAATGGCTGCTGTGGCATTGCCTGCATTGGTTCCATCGTAAAGAATGTCATGAAAGAAAAGAACCAACTCTTTACATGGCTTAGGTTTTCGTTTCATTCCCTTAGGGAAGGCTGAGGAGGAAAAAGTGGAGAAGAAGAACAAAGCTAGAATAATGCAAGTTTTTGCTGATGAGGAAGCCATTGAAAGCAACTTCAATTTACTACCTCTTTTGCTGAAGTGCAGTAGTGAAGTAGGGTTTTGGTAAGTGAATTTTTATGGCTCTTTCATATCCCTTTATATAGGATGAAATTGGGTTTTACTCCAAACTTTGGGATCAGAAATTTCTCTCCCGTACCGAACAAATTTCGATTTCTATTGATCATTTGACACATCAATCAACGATACAACTTATTTTATTTCATCATTGTTAAAAAAATATTGATTGTGACAAAAAAAATTAATATTTTAAAATTTTCATACTATGGGTAAAGTTTTTTTTCTCTCCCACACCTACCACTTCTGCCAACTCGTCATGATTTTACTTTATCACATTCACATGCTTTTTTTTCCACAACTTCTGCCAACTTAACATCATATCTAGTGGTCAATTTCATGGATTTTACTTTATCACATGACAGTTTTCTTTCTTTTTTCCTTTGTTTGTTTGTCACCTACACTTTTTCAAATTAAACCGCGTGGTTAAATTATAATGCTCAAAAGTTTACCTAACTCAGCGAGAGTAAAATTTGAACTTTCGATTTTTTGGTTTTCAATATATGTCTTAATGAATTAGGCTCAAATTGATATATATAAGATGAAAAACAATAAATGTGCTATTAATTTTGGAGCATTCATCTATTTGCATATATGAAATTCTTCTGGTTTTTACGTCAACAAAATACTATAATTAAATATTTTTGTTGTTTTCTCTCGTCTCCTTTTTTTTTCAAATGACTCGATCATTGCAAATGTTTTTATTAAATACCTTTTTTAAAACCAGGTTTTTTTTATTATTAAATACCTACTATAGCAATATTAGTTGTTGAATCATGATCTATATCATTTTTAATACTTTTGAAAATTTTGTTGGATCTTAATATATATTCACATTTGACATTTACAAAAGTTAACTAAAAACATATTTCCCATTAATATTATGATAAATTACATTTTAGTTTTTGAACTTTTTGGTCGGCTTACCTTTATCTTATATTTAATTGGAGCATACATATATATGGTGTCGAAGTCAAATTAATCAGCATGACACACTAACATTTAGGTAGTGATATTGATGAAAAATGGCTTAATAGAATCAAAATTGAAAATTTAAATCATCATTATTCCTTTTTTGTTTTTTTAGTTCAATAAATTAATTGATGATCCCTATTATAACTCCAAACTAAAATAAACTTACTAGGAAAACTATCGGTTAGTTTTATTGAAAGTACAAAAACTAAATTTAGATAATTTCAAAGTATGGAAGCTAAAATAGTATTTTAACCTAAATTATTTAACAATTTTTCATATCATAAAATTATACTCAATAACACGTGTTTTCACTAAATTATTGAAATGTATTAGCGCATTTCACAGAAAAGAAAAATATATTAGTAAGAATACATATCATTTTACTAGCTAATATATTATATCATTTAAAATTGTTAATGATTTTTAATGTGGAAAACTTCTATTTCAACTACAAATTTCTACGGCTAATTAAAGTACAATCCAATTAGTAAAGGTATTATACATCTATTTTAAAGATTAAAGTTCAAATTTTCGCTTCATATGGTTGAAGTCAAAAAAAAAAAAAACTTCTATATATTCTTAATTAATTAAACAAATAACTTGGCTTTTGTTTGTTATAATTAATATTAAAACATTGTTTAGTAATTTATCAAATAAAATTAGTGTAAGTAGACTATACGAATTGAACTAAAACCTTTCTTTGTCTTTTTGTTTTTCAATTTCCAATACTTATATGAATTGAACTAAATATATATATATATATATATATATATTTTATTTTTTTTTTATCTTCTTAAAAAAATAGAGCTGTTACTTAGTGTAAGTAGACTATGAAT
>JAOANK020000068.1:1097852-1111617 GCA_026257165.2 Telfairia occidentalis | reverse complement strand
TAATTTTATGTTGAAATACTTTTTTTTTTACTTTGTTTATCATTATTATTATTATTTTAATATTGTAGTCTTTTTCTTTAATGGTTTAGCCTCAATATTTTTCTAATAGACTTAAGTGATAAATTTTAGTTTATCAACGATAGACTTGTATCTCTAATAGACTTAAATCATAACATAGATCTAATCTATCATTGATAGCAGTCTATCGTTGATATTATAAATTTTATATTGTTGTAATGTAAGTTTATAAGAGATAGAAGTCTATCGTTGATATGATATTGATAGGTTGATATTGGTAGTATATTTCTTTGGATATTGATAGGTTAATATCACTAATAGCCTTAAGTGATAGATTGATAGACTTATATCTCTGATAGACTTAAATCTTAATATAAATATAATCTATCATTAATAAAAACCTATCACCGATAGATTTAAATTTATATTATAATGTAAGTCTATTTAGGACATTGATAGGTCGGTATCAGTAGTATACTTCTTTGAATATTGATAGGTTGATATCACAATGATTAAGTTTTGCGAAAGAAGTGAGAGTTATAATGAATTTGATATAACACTTTTAAAATATTATTTTTTGGTAGAACATTTGCTTAAATAGAATACTTGAAATATTTTTAGAATTTTCAAAAGTAATTCGAAGTATATCGCCCAAGCATCACAAGAAACTTAGTTTGAACCCATTGAAAGCACTTTCTTAGTTTTTATATGATACTTAGTTACATATGAAAAAATGATTTTAAAAATTCTAAATTTTCTTGGAGTAGTACTTAATTAATCTTCTCCTTGAAATATTTATAAAATTAATGAATTCCATATGTTTGGTTTAACAACCATTTGAAACAATAGTGATTTTACATTAAGTGCTTTCTAAATAATTTTCTTGTAAAGAAAAAAGACCATTCAAATCGAGGATCAAAATGCATGCATGATTTCTACTAACCAGTTTTGGTTTACTACCTTTCAACAAGTTTGAAAATAAGTTCAATTCACTTTCATTATAATGAATGAAAATAAAATTGAAAAGTCGTCTAAGTGAGTTGGTGGAATATGGGCACGGGGTCAGCTCCCAATGCTTCATTTTCTCCCTTTTGGTAGGGTAAAAAAAGCAAAGATATCATCCTTTTTGTTTAAAGATTTTGATGTCGACGTCGATGATTTAACTCAATAAAAACGTTGTCAAATTAAACATAATTCAATTGGTTAAGAAATATCTTTTTTACCAAAAAATGGCCACTTAGGTTTGAATCCTCACTTCCACATATTATTGAACTTAAAAAAAAAAAAAGGAAAAAAATGTCATTTAAGTATGTCGCCAAAAAAAAAATTACAAAATACTATAATTTTTTTTTAGAAATTATTCAAATTATCAATGAATAAAATTTTATGGTTTTCTTAATGTAATTAAGCTAGAAACTATTGTTTTTAGCATGGATGCTACTTGAACCGATCTGATCTTGGATCACAAATCTCAAGTTTGTCTATGAAGAGACTACCTCATCTACCTCATATCAACATGAAAAGTTGATATTCGCTTGAATTATTATTTTTTATTTTAATTGTATGGTTAATGGGCTGTTTAAATTTTTAAATGATATATTTTGTGTCTCATTTATTTCTTTTACTTATGCTTTTTTTTTTTGAAATATTTTACTTATGCTAATTTAAAGATAAATGTTATGTTAGACTTAAAAATTAAAGATAATTTATGTGTATGGAAAATTTTATTTAAAAGATATATTTTGTGTTTCATTTGTTTTCGTAAAAATTGTTTTAAAAAAAATTATCCTATAAATATGTCGTTTTTAATTTTTTTTTTTTTTTTTTAAATTAAACATAATGATCAAGCTAGACCTAATGTGTTCTAGAGAGTTGAAAATTGATCTTAATTATTTTTAACATTCATATATTACATGAATAAATAATTAACAATAGGTGGCTGCAAATTTTCTTAGATAATTTTAGCATTTACATTTGTTGAGGCTTTGACTACTTAAGAGGTGGGTGGTGTGTGTTGGCCCCATTTTCTGTCTTCATGGGGAAATAATTAAAATATTGGACTTTTGAAAATTAATTAGAAAAATATTGTAGTTTTGAAATCATTTATAATGAAGATACTAATTTTGAAATATTTGTTAACTGTGGTAGGTTTTGTCTACATATGAAATCATTTTTTTCAAAATACAATTTCAAATATAAAATCACCTCTTTTGCTATAGTTTTGCTGTAGTAGCCGCTATACTTAGAGGAGCTAATGGTGTTGTTTTCCTTTATTAGAGTTATCTCCTTAGTTGTAGGGACAGTGGATCGGATGGTCTAACTCTTTACTGCTTTGAGCCTATTTTTCCTTTGTGACTAGTGCATTTACAGTGCTGAGACTGTGACGTCAACAGGTGTTTTGCCATCACCTATTGTGGTTTGGGAGAATGTACAACATCATGTGTTCATCACCTGGCTGGCTATGAGAAGGCGCTTGTACACTTGTGAATGCCTTTGTTGGTGGGACAAGGCTGTTTCTACTTCTTGTTTGCGTTATGATGTGAGTACTGAGTTGAGGGACTACATTTTTTTTCGTGCCCATTTAGTGCGCAATTGTGGGGTGCCTTGATGCGATGGAACGGATCCTCTCATCGCATAACTTAGTGGAACATGAAGTTGCATTGGATTTGCCATGAGCCATGGAGCGCCTAGACAGTGCAAGGTATGAAGACTATCTTGGTGAGTTGTGGTGTACTCATTTGGACATAGCAGAATCGTCGCCTCTATGGGGAGGCCTCGCAGTCGAGTTTGCCATTTTTCAGCTCCTTTAGGACAAGACTTTTTCCTAGTGTACCACTTGGTCGAAGGCTTGAGGTGGGAGCCTTTCCCTTTGGGACTTGGTTTGGTAGTGTTCTTTTTTCTTTTCCCCTAGCTCGGGGTGTGAACTTTTGATCTTGACTTTGTATGCTTTGGTTTTGTTCTTTGTTTCCCTCTTTCGCTTGTTTCCTGGCTTGGGATGTGAGCTATTGGTTTTTGTTGTTTGTTTGTTTGCATTAGTTTTGGATCCGTTAGTCGAGGAGCTACACTTCTACTGGCCTGCACACACTCCTCTGTCCTCAAAATGAGTGTGATTGCCTGCCTCCCCTAGATCAGGTGACTTCACCAAAAAACATTGTCATTTTGAACCAAGGGAGGTCTGATCGAAGGTTGTTCATATTAGAACACACTCCTCTTCTCTTGGGCATAAGTGGTGTCTGATAGTCTGCTTCCCCTAGATTAGGTGGGCTCACCAAAAGCATTGTCATTCTGAAGCAAAGAAAGACATGGTGGAGGGCAGTCTAGGCTAGTATTGGGTAGGTTTTGGAAGAAGTTGGGTTGGTCGCCTGGGCAGCTCTGTTGCTATTCTGGGACTGTTGGCCCTCCTCCAGACGGACGCTTTCCGTTCCGTTGGGTTATCGGGTGCTTGCTTTCAGCTTTTTTCTGGTCTGGCTGCCTCTCTTATATGCTAGCTTGCCTTAGCTTTGAGCTGTGGGGCCTACTTTTGCTTTCTTAATGTTATTTGTTTAATTCTTAAAAAAAATAAGGTTTGCTATAGCATATGTTGTTCTAACTAATCGCGTGCCTAGGAGCATATCGTTTGAAATGGATTTATTTATTTATTTAATAGATTGAAGTAGATTTCTTTTAGATGATTCAAATATATGTAAGACACACAATTTGAGTAGATTGTTACAACACCAAATCTATCATATTTTTCCTAACACTTAAAAAAAGTACCAATTTTTTTGTAATTAGTTTTAGAAATACAATATTTTCATTATTGGCAAAAAAAATGTTGATATGTAAACACAACTCAACTAGTTAAATTATAATAAAATTAGAAAGTTAAGACTTCATTTAATATGTAAACTTGTATATAACTAAGCTATAAATTCACAAATTCCATAGGTTAAAATAGTAAAATTTATATAAGATTTCAAAATGAATGTCTACACTTGCTCATATTCGTTAATCACAAACTCAGTAAAGCTTCTAACACTCATTTCTTTGCACAATCCAAATACAAACAATACAAACCCAATTTTCTAACTCATAGGGCAAAGCACATAACTTCTATGCTATAATAATAACAGTTTACATTTTCCTAATGAGCATCTTTTATTTTTGTTACAATATATTCTACTTTGTCAATCCGAACATAGCTCAGTAGATAAAGACATGTACTACCATCGCAGAGGTCGATGGTTCGATCCCCCACCCCGACAACGTTGCTCGGGGTGAGGGATCGAACCATCGAGCTCAAAAAAAAAAAAACAATATATTCTACCTTAATCACAACTGCTCTATGATTTATGATGTTAAATCTTAGAAGAGAAAAGAACCCCAAACCTCCAAGATCTTAGGTTGTAGCCCATAAATTGAAATTTTAATAACTTAAAATCCTTGTGATCTCTCAAAGCTGGTCTGAGGGTCGAAAAGCCTTCTGAAGATTAACGGGCGATAGATTACGAGCATAATGTAAGGTGTGGAGCCTTCACAACCTGATTGAAAAAAAAAACGCAGTATGGTATACATTTGCAGCACACAACTAACACTATGATTCACAAAGATTGGAAAATCTTAGAACTATGATTCACATAGATGTTGCTCTCCTATGTGCGACTAAAGAATGTGAACTGTCCAGTTTTTACTCTCTCCTGAAGACAACCCTCCAGTGGATTGTAATAGCAGAAAGCAAACTATGCGGTTTTTGATTCTCCATCAGCAGAATCTGAAGCCGAGTTCATCGGTAACCCAGAACGATATTGCTGCACCACCAAAACTGATGCTGTAATTGGGAAGTTTGGAGAAATCAACAGGTTCCCGACTGGACCGAGCTCAGGAGAGTCGCTTCTGTCTAAAGCAAAGGTTGCTTTGACATCCGGTGTTCGGCCAACGAGATAAAGATTGCAGTTTTTCAACTCCTGCACTGCAGCCATTGCTTCTGCACTACTTTTTATGGTTTTCTCCTCATATATGATGGAGTCATTTTTGCCCACATTTTGCTTGAATTCAGAAAGAAATTCCTCGTCCTGAGAAACCGGTTTCGCAGAAGATTTCTCAACAGAATCAGCATTGACTATCTCGCCAACAGGCTCAGGTTCGACGAAGAAACGTATTACCATCAATCTAATGCCAGGGTGCTCGGCCATGCGAACTCCATAAGAGAGCGCTTCACGATCGTCTCCACCTCCAAAGAAAAGAACAGTGATGAAAAGCGAAATATTGCTTGATGGAACATGGGTTGTTCCACCAAACCCGCAATCAACCAGAATTCCAACTGAACATGGAGCATACTCCAGAACATTCAGATTAACAACATGGATGCTGTTTCGAGTAGTCTCTAGTGAACCATCTAGTCTCTGGTGCTTGTGGAACGGCAGAATTATGATTGCAGTTCTTTTCCTTTCAGCAGTAGCGCAGATGTCTTCATGTATGTCGGACATGGAAGAGATGGCCGTCATCGGTCGGATGAATACTCTGCTCAGTTGTTGGTAGGCTTCAAACGCAACAATGACATGGTTGGAATCCGACCTCTGGCCCTTGTTCCAGAAAGGCAAACCATTTTTCCTGGCCTTATGTACCATTAAAATGGCTGAGGACCTCTCAGACAGCTCCATGAGATGCATTGCATATACACAAAGTTCTTCACGTTTCTCAGTTCCTCTCGAGACCTCGAGCAGATTTATGATTGATGGAATGTTTCTTATACTATGGAAACAGGTCAAAATCCTAAGCTGCGCATTCTTGTTCTTCCGTTCAACTTTTCTATCCTTATAATTGGCTAATTTGGCACTCCTTGCCGGCTTGTAAACAGCGATGACAAGGGGAGTGGTAATGAAAGTAGTAAAAAGAGCCATTAGAATCATTATTGCAAAGGTCTGGTCATTCAAAACCTGCAGAATCAAACGAATATGCAAGTCAGATCTCCAGGGAAAAACAACCATAAAAAGGTCCTTCATAAGTGAAAGCAGAGAGGCTTAAGCTACCTTACCTTTCTGTCTTTCCCAATATTGAGAACAATAAGCTCCACCAAACCTTTTGTGTTCATTAGAAATCCTAACGTGAGGGCCTCACGAGCAGGTATCTTACAAAGAATGGACACGAGAAAAGTGCCAACGATTTTTCCGAAACAGGCAGTAACTATAACTAAAACTAGAAGACCCCAAGACCGTGCTCCTTGAATTGTGGCTACATTCGTCTTCAATCCACTTGACACAAAATAAAGGGGCAGGAAGAGACCTGAAACAAGATCCTCTATTTTCTCTACCAAAGCACCTACTAATGGTCCATCCTTTGGAACTAATACTCCAACAACAAAAGCTCCAAACATAGCATGTATCCCAATAAAATCCGTGCAAAATCCAGCAGCTAGGACAATAGATAATGTGGCGCATACGTAGATCTCACTTACAGGCTCCCCTTGAAAACATTGCTTGGTCATCCATTTGAAAACTGGGGATAAAATGACAATAGCGGCAACGACAAAGGCACAGCCAGATAAAAGGACCCAAACTGCAGTTAAGGCAGATTTATCGGAGCCAGATAGTGCAATGGCAAGAGCCAGGAGAATCCAGGCAGCTACGTCGTTCACTGCTGCAGCAGACATGGCCATCCTGCCAACATCAGTGGTTAGAAGTTTAAGCTCGGCAAGAATACGAGCTAAGACAGGAAATGCTGTTATTGAAAGTGCAACACCCATGAATATGAGAAACGCAGAAGCATGGACACCTTTCGATATGGTTTCTCGGAGGGCAAATGATGATCCAATTCCTAAGGCAAAGGGAAGGCAAATTCCAGTAACGGCAATTCCAAGGGCCTTCTTTCCAGTACGACGTATTGACTTTAAATCTAACTCAAGGCCCACAAGAAACAGAAAGAATAACAATCCAATGTTTGCTATAGTATCTAACAATGTGATACTATTGGACGGAAATATCGTATGAAGGTAGTTTTTGTTACGTCCAAGAGCTGATGGACCAAGTAGTATTCCTCCCTGCCAAATTAGCAAGCAGAGGTAACTCAGAAGGGTGATAAATAAAGTAGCATTTCAATTCAAGAGTTAGTTGCATTCCTCTCAAAAGAACCAATAGTTGTGTGTGCAATGCAACAGTCTGTTACTATAATTAGATGTAAACCTATTTTAGTCCAATAGAAAAACGTAAAGAAACGAACCACTTTTAGCATCTTAAGAACAAAGAGACTTACAATAATTTCTGCAATCACTCTTGGCTGTTTTAACGGCCTTAGAAGAAAGGCAAGACCACGAGTAAGGACAACTACCATACATATTTGCAGAATGACAAGAGGGAGAGCAAAATCAAGAGGATGATCGCCCTGGAAGATGCCATTTGATGTTGCTTTCATGGGAGATGGACATTTGGTAGCGTTCGAAGCCATTCTGTTACCCGAAAATTTACAAACAACAGCTTACTTTAATCTCAGTTTCTGTTCAAAATAAACTTCCTGTGCGGTGTGAAATTCTTCAACGATCAAATTCAATCAAACTGAGGATCTACAACTGTAAAAAAAAAAATCATCATCAATAAAGCCCCGAATCAAGCAAAGGAATTTTCAGTATATGCTTTGCCCAAACGCATATACAGGCATATACAAATAAGTCACAAACTGAAATTCCCCAGCCCAAGTAGTTCCAATTTAGCCGATATAATTACTTTGCACTAAAGAAAACGTCACCCACCATCCTCCAAACTTCTACTCGCATAAGAATCAAAGCAGAACCGCACAAAATGAATAAAATAAGGAGAGGAAAGTTTGCTTTTGATCAGGCGTTGGTAATGAAGGAATAATAAACTTTGGGTTTTTAACGTGGGGTCATCAATCCAGCACCGTAAGATTTCTGGGGAAGGAAAGCAGCAACACGCAGTTCATAGAACAGGTCAATTCTCAAATTATGTCCGCATTAAACCTAAGAAAGAAGGAGGGAAAACAGAGCAAAATCTTCACAGGAATCGCATAAACTACGAGAACAACAAAAGGAAGCCATATAACCGCACAGAAAAGGAAAGAGAAACACAACCCAGAAACAAACACCAGAAATCTACGTATAAATAAATAAATAAATCCTACAAACCCAAACCAAATTTGAAAAGTGGGAACACAAGAAGCAGAGAAGAAAATCGAATAGATCAGTGAGAAGCAGCTGAATACCAAGTTACCAGTTGAAAACCAGAATGATGAAAACGAAACGGATCATGCAATGCGAGAAAAGAAAAGAAGAGTTGAACAGCGGAAAGATTTGGAAATGTGCAATATTCGAAATGGGCTCTACTGAAACACAAGAAGGGATTATTGAAGGATTGAATTGAATTGTAAATACAATTACATCCACAGGCGGTTGAAGTTGCACTCGCACCTTATTCTCTGACTTCGTTTCTGCGCCATTGGAATGATAATCTTCCACTCTGTGCGTCGAATAACAAAAAAATCTCCATTGCCGTTGAGAGTTTTCGAGACGCAAAAGTATAAGGCGCGTTCGGTTGACTATAGAGAGAGTCCAAATTAAGTTTCTACATTACTGAATTGAATTCATATTTTTTTGTATGCAAGATTTTGAATGTCAAGTCCACGTTTCAATAAAATTTTTTGAAATGCTGATAGATGAAATAATGATAATAATAATATTTAAATTATCACTTTTTTCTTTGCCCCCCCTCCCTTTTTTTTAGTTTAGTTTTTGTTTGGTAGTTAAGTTTCAAAATATTACATTTGTATCTTTAACTTTTGATTTCAATTTCTATTTAGTCTTTAAGTTTCACAATAGTCAACACTTTTACCTTTAAGTTTTAAATTTAGTTGCACTTTATTTCATAGATTTAAAATGTTGTATTTTTCCCTTGAATTTTTACTATTGTTCACTTGGTCTCTAACATGACAAAATTATTAGTAATGCGTCTGTGCATTATTATTATTTTTTTCACATCATCTATTGAAATATTATAAAAATAATGTTTTTACTAGAGAAACATATAAATAATATAAATTAATATTAACTGAACTCATCATTCTGTTAACTTCTATTATGACAATGATCAAAAGTAAGCATTGGTAAAAATCAAGGTAAAAGTATATTATATTTTGAATCTTAAGAACCAAATGGAAACTAAACTCAAGCTTCGAGGTTAAAAATGTAACACTTTGAAACCTAAGAACTAAATGAAAATTAAATTGAAATAAAAACTAAGCCCTAAATTCACTAACAAAAATTTTTTTTTTTTCCTTTTTAAGATTATTTTCAGATTTCATTTATTTTTTATGAATGTAACAAAAATATCAATTCGTCCTCTAGTTAAATGTTAAATTTATGGACATAAAAATATCATGAAAATATCTAGAGATTCAAAAATGAAAAGAAAAAAATTGAAACCTATATTATATGTTTTTCATATTTTTCAATTTTGAATTTGAAAACTAAAAAATATGGTAGAGTTGAAAAAAAAAATCTTAACCTTTTAGTACAATTAAAAAAAATGTTGAAATATAAAGAACTAAATTTAAATATTTGAAACCACAGAAAGTAACTTAAGGGAAAAAAAAAACAAATATTAAGAATTTAAGCATATATTTAATTTCAATGTTTCAATTCTTCTGTATCAAAATAAATTGTTTAATACCTAAATTTGGACTGAATGATATGATGATGTAACGTTGTAATTGTGAATTGTTTTGGTGTGTTTAAAGGTGGGATGATATATATATATATATAGTTTCGGTTTATTCCATTTGCTCAAATAATTAAAGTAATATATTTAAATTAAACAAAAAGTTGAAATTCCCAAGCTCAGGTGTTAGCCCCAAATATAGTTGTTTTCTAATCTTTTTAAACCCACAAAAATGTCACTTACAAAAGTGTCGAAGTGGAACCACACAAAATATGAAAATAAAATAAGTTCAAAAAGAAAAAAAAGGAAAAAGAAAATGTTTTGCTTTAGTTTGTTATCGTCGGAATTAAATAATCAAACTTTGCCTTTTCGATGTGGAAGACGAGGAGAAAATCAGCAGAAGGGGAAATGATAACCCACAATTCAAAAAAAAAAGGCACATTCAATGGCCCACAATATTTTGTGAGGGTGAAGGCAAAATACACACTCTTTCATTTGTTGACTAAAAATTTAGACAAAACCTAACAAGTGATATCAATATTAATTAAACGGAGTTTGACTATAAAATTTCTTATTTTGATATTATGTTAAATCATCACTTTACTCAAAAACTTAAGTTTATGAGTGAAAGCAAATTTAATCACATATCAAGACTTTGACACTCACCCGACTTTGTGGGCTGAAAATTTGGACGAAGCCATGGAGTTTGAACACAAGAGCTCTACTAAAAAACTTAAGACTTTAACACTCATCCTCATCTGTGGGCTAAAAATTTGGACAAAATCATGAGATTTGAACACAAGACCCTTATGTTTCGATACTATGTTAAATCACCACTCTACCTAAAAGCTTAAGTTCATGGGTGAAAACAGATTTAATTATATATCAAAACTTTAACACTCTCTCTCACTTGTAGGTAGAAAATTTGGACAAAGTCATTGAGATTGAACACAAGAAATCTTGCTCTAATATTATGTTAAATCATCACTATACCCAAAAGCTTAAGCTTATGGGTGAAGACAAATTTTGTCATACATCAAGACTTTAACAGTCTCCCTTACTTGTGGGCGAAAATTTTGGTCAAAATCCAATAAGTGATATCAACATTAAATAGGGATTGAACACAAGTTCATGGGTAAAAACAAATTTAATCATATATCAACACCGCAACAAACAGCATAATTATAGAGTAAAAAAAAAGCGATCAATCAAACCGACAGAAAGGGAAAGAGAGTAGAGAACAAAACCCAGAAACCATCCATCAAGAATCAAGAAATAAAGCGAACGAACCAAAATTGATAGATATATATATATATATATTTTTTTTTTTTGTGATGAAAACCAAATTGATAGATTTACTTACCAGAATAATGAGTGGATTTTATTCGTAAACCGAAGGATGCAAATGCAAGAGAAGAAAGGGCAATGGAGTTGATTTTTTTGAGTTGCCTCCAAAAGAAACTCCACAGACGTGCAAAAGCAGTGGTTCTTTTGTTCTTGCTTTTGACTTTTGGAAATGTGGATTTCCAAGTAATTATATAGAATAGTCCTATTTCTCGATCCAAGCCTGTCTTTTTATTATTATTATATATTATTTTGATAAATTACATTTTTGGTCTTAATTGGTGTTTTCTTCCCATGACCTCTTGGTCATAAATATATACTTTTAACCAATTGAATTATGATCGATTTGGCGTGTCTCTTTAGTTTCTAAATTTTCAAAAGAGACACTTTTTAATTTTGAAGTTTGATAAATGGTTTTAAATGCTCCTTCAAATCAATTATTAAATTGATTTTGATTTAGTGAATTTTTTAATTTATTTTATTTTTCTCATGAAATACTAAAATTCACCTTTTTAGTGAACCAGAGGGTTAAAATTTGAAGTTTCTCTATTTTCTTGTGAATGTGGCGTATTATTCTATTTTTGTGTGTGTGATAGTATTTTATATTTAAGATATTTATAGTGGGTAGCAAAATATTTTGATATATTTATAAATATATCAACCTTTTTTAGTTTTACAAATATAGCAATTTTTTTTAAACTAGATTATTAGTTTTTTTAATTTCACCCTCCTTATTTTTAGATCATATATATTAGTGATATACCTAGTATGAAATATATCAATAATGTACATATATTATTGATATACCTATATCAATGGTCTATACTAAATCAAATATATACTTGAAATAAAGTATATTAGTGATATATATATCCAATACAAGTTCAAAATATTAGGCTATTGTAAATATGATATATCAAGAAAGTTAACAAAGACTAAATTTTACATATTTGTCTTTCTTTCTTGTTTGCATAATCAACAACCTTCTTTCTTTTTTTACATATATCAATAAAGTGAACAAAAACTAGTTTTCGTTTATTTTCTCCATTGATTGTTTGTCAAAATTTTATAAGTTAACTTAAAGAAAAACTATTATCCGTAGGCACAATAGAAATGACTAAAAACTTAATAGAAAAAAGTTGATTATAGATCAGCTATTGAATAGTAAATCATTAATATTACTAATATAATACTAAATATAATTGCTGACATGCTTCTTGTTACATATATCAAGAAAATAGTATATCAGTGATATATTTTATATCGTATATGTCAGTGGTATATATCAATGGTATATCACTGATATACCTAATATAAAATCGTTTGTTTTATTTATTTATTTTTAAATCATTTTAAGGGTATTCTAGACTTTTCCGTATTTTAGTTTGGGTTGGGTCTTAATTTTTTGCCATATTAGTAAAACATATAAGTGATTGCTAGATTTGTAATATTTTATTTATTTTTTGCCAAATTTGTAAGACCCCTTAATTGTATTACAATTTAATTACAAAGTAAAAAAAAGCATAAATTGAACATCAAATCATTCAACCCTAATATATACTACATCGCTTGCCTTATTTAGCTAATAAAAAATTTGGTGTGAACATTAGAATTTAAAGACATGATTTCTTATATTGTCAACTTCAATTTTGTATAATTTTATTTTCATAAACTTGATTTACTTCACAGAATTAGAAAAGATGGTTTGTTTTCTCACTTATTGATTGTGACATATGTATTATTGTTAGTTTGTTTATTGAAATTTATAAATTGTTTGTTTAAATTATAAAAATGTGCAATAACTCATTCAAATTAAATGAATTAGAATATATTTGATCATGAAATTTTTATATTCAATAATAATTACTTTAGTCAAATGAACATTAGAACAATATTGTTGACTTTCACGCCAGATATTGGATATCCATGAAATGTTGATGTAACATGAACATGAAAGCGAAGCTGTTTGAAAATTTTGAGTAAAAATAATATTTTTATTTCTATGAATTGTAAGGGGTGATGTTAAGGTTTTTTTTTAATATATATATATATATAATAATAATGACATATGAAGTCGGGATGGGAATTCAAATTTTTTACTAAAAAAAAAATTATAATAGTTTAGACTTTAACAATTAAATTACAAATTTAATCATTAAATTATCGAGGTTGAGTCTAATAAGTCTCAACTTTAATAACTGTCAAGATCTCTAAGTAATCTATTTTTTATTTATTAGATTTTAAAACTTTAAAAGTGTAAAATAAATTTTGAGCTTTCAATTAATTTTGTGTCGAATAGTTCTTCTGACCTATTTAAAATTTAAGGATGACGAATGGAATTGCTACCTTTCAACTTTGAAATTTAATAGGTTTATGAATTTTAAAAAATGTCTAATAAGTCTTTGATTCTCGTAAACACAAATTAAAAGTTCAACGATCTATTAAACACTTTCAAATTTCAAAGATCTATTTATTAGACACAAAATTGAAAGTTTAAAGTCTAATTAAATACAAATATGAAAATTTAGAAACTAAACTTATAATATAATCTAATGAAAATTGACAAAGTGAAATTTTAATATTCATGTAGAAGCAATGATATTTTTAATACTCAATAGTTTAAAAAATAAATAAAAAGCTAAAAGTCAACGCTTACTTTAATGGTGAACATTGCCATTTAGAATATTTTTTGGCACACACATGACACGACACATCTCATGATTGTAATATGAATTAGGACAAGTGTTATGTGTTTTGTCATT
>JAOANK020000068.1:1081704-1092280 GCA_026257165.2 Telfairia occidentalis | reverse complement strand
GATATGAGCAATCGTTTTGGTTCGCTGTTTGATAATCATTCTACTTTTTTTTTTCAATATAGGGTTGTGTTAGGAGTGCAAACATTGTCCCACATTCGCTACGAAAGTGAGAAATTCATGGTATATATATAAGTGAAGACAATCATCTCCATTGGTATGAGGTAAACCAAAAATAAAATCATGAAAGTTTATACCCAAAGTAGACAATATCATACCAACATGGAGATATTTGAAGTGTTGTCTTTCTTAACAAGTGGTATCAGTGTCATGGTCGGAACCTAGTTGGGTCGAGAAATCTCCAATGATTATTTTGGGTGGAGGCTCAAGGTGAGACATTGGCTAAGAAAGTGAAAGATTTATAGTATATAAGTTTGATCATTAATTTGGTATTTTGTTTTTTAAGCAAATTTTTAAAGTGTTTGTTTAGTGATTGATACTTCCAATGCATGATGTAACATAAAAAAGAAAACGCATATACAATCAAAATTCAACTAAGGGCAGCATTCAATATTGAGAATCAAAGGTAAATTGATTTATTCAAATATTGCTTTTAACATGGAAGAAGTAAAAATTAATAAGCTACAATGACAAAGATGTTATCTGAATCAAAGAACACAAGACCATTGGCCCATTATATAATTTATATTAAAATGAACTATAAGTGTACATTTCAACTTTCAAAAGAAACTAAATACCAACTATATTTTAGACCAGTACAAAAGAGGAAAATGCTACACTGTGTCGTATTTAGTATTTCCTATGTCAAATAAACAGTCAAAAATGTGGGAAGCAGCTCCCATAGAACAGTGAAGAGGATTGGCTAACAAGATATAGTACAACTAATAAGCAAATACATGCCAAAATTGATCATATAATCTTCTATAAACTATCATATGCACCTTAAATATGATTAATCAGCAATCCTTTGAAACTTCATACCGTCTTCATCAAAGTCAGTCATGTGCTTCCTCTTCTTGGACAAGATTGGATTCTGAGACTTATCTTGATCATTGCTAAACTGAGCCGCCGTTCGGGCCCTCAACTCTTCCAAGCTCTCGCCTTCCTTTGCTCTCTCTAAAACCTGGTGGTCAGATTAAAGACCATAAAGAAACGTGTCGTTGGTTAGGATTTTTCACTCTGCTGTAACCACATGAAGTAAAAATGATGAGTTGAAGACTTACAAGATGGCGACCATACAAGTGGGTGTTTGAAAGAGCTTGAAATGCATTTTGTGCCTCCTGCTTTGTAACAAACTCCACAAATGCAAAACCTCTATGCTTTCCAAACTTCATTGGCAGTCTCAAGCTCTTAATCTGAGAAAAGGCAAACATTAGCAAGAGATGAGAATCATAAAGTATGATAAAACGGAGAGGATGGAGCTTTTGGACAACTTTCGAGAACGAAAGATTAAGGAATCAAAGATCTGGAGATATGAATGGGCAAATGACTCTCATCCTAGTTGCAGAGTTGCTGTTTAGTATATAGCTGAAACTATTTAAGTCTCACGAAGTGCAAAAGAACCAAGGATCTCATTCTCAACTTGAATCTTTCTGTCAGACTACATCCAAATTCAAACAAGCTACTTCTGAAATCCTACAAAATTATCATACATTTTAAATGAACAGAGAGGCAGACTAAAGGTACAAAGTTCTTATCCGTTAACAAAAAATTCTGAAGATAATTATATTTTGGGATGGCTTTATTCACAAGAGAAGCACTTCTTTTATATGAATTTTTTAAAGCAGCAATAAGAATCTGTTTTCTCCATACACACACGCACACAAAAAAAAGGAAAGGAAAAAAGACCGTACTTATTGTGGTTTATGAAATCGTCTTCAAGTGCTCTAGAGTTAACGAAATTAGTGAAAATATTAGGTTGCAAGTTGAATGTCACAGATCCCCATATGAAAAGAATAAAGAGGCAATGGTAGTGCAGTCCAATCTCTATATCTTAATTGCCTTTGCCTCATATACAACAAAAAAATTTTGAGAGCATTTCCACGTAGAATAAAACTGTCAAATATTACTTTCGATGAGTTAAAAAGCTAAATGGTCAACAAAGAGAAGCAATCACCTGTCCGAACGGACCAAACAGCTGTCTTAGATCTTTCTCCGTAGCCTCGAAGGCCACATTTCTTACAAGTAATTTTGTAGAACTCTTTTCCTTATCTACTTTTCTCTGCAATTGATCATCCTTCTTGACATGACACATTTGCAATATGAGAGCATGGCCATCCAAAACAGTTCCCTGATACAAAGAAAGGAATCATGAGGTCTAATTAATTCCTAAACTGATATTTGATGTAATTGCTTTCAATGCAAAATCACCTGCAAATTGCTGCAGACACTTGTGGCAGTCTCCACCGTATCAAATTCCAAAAATCCAAAACCCATTGAGACATGCTGTCCTTTTTTTATATGCTTCTTTACCTGGAAGTCAACAATTAAAGCTAAACAACATCAAACTTCTTGAGATCAACAAAATGAACTGCTGAGATCAAGATATTTACCTTGGCGCTCAATATTCTTCCCTCCTTCATGTGATCGCTGAAATGTTTTCTCAAACTTTCATCAGTCGTTTTAAAATTGAGGTTCTTGACAAAAAGAGATCGTGACTGGAGAAAATAGGACAAAAGTAAAAGCAAGGAAATAGACTGAATAGACATGATAATTAAGCTCTCATGTTCAAAAACTTGAAGAAAATGTATGACTGCTACATGCAAGATGCAAAACTAGTTGATGCTTAGATATATACTGTTCCCCTGGATAGACTCATAAAAGCAAACACTAAACAATATCTCCATATGCTTGCTAACCTTTCACGATAATCTAAATATCAAATTACAACTTTTCACTAATCTTATGATGGAATCTTAATATACATATACTAATTGAAATGCTTGATTGTGTTTTTAGAATGTTAAGTCTTTTTCTTTTCTTTTGGAAAAGAAACATGTCAACGCTAAGGGAAGGGAACAACGCAGTCATTTGCCTAAGAGGAGGATCGAACAAAAGGCCTCCAATCTAGGTTAATGGGAAATTTGTGGAAAGTACTCCGATTAGAAAAATTAACCCAAGATTTTGAAATATCAATATGATTCTGACGTTTGTTTCTTCTTTTATAGTAACAATGGGTTGGTTTCTTATGAAAATGCATTGCACCCCAAAATTGCATTATTAGAGCTGAGCCAGGAACAGCCCTTAATGGGCGGGCAGCACATGTGCGCATGTGAGAGAGAGAGATGCCACCGACTTAATTGTTAACATACTCTAACGACATCATTGGTGCATGGACATAAGTAATGAGGGAGCACACCTCTCCAGCATTTAAACTAACCGGATCAATTGCCTGAGAGGCATCGTCTACCATGAAGTTAACAATGCATATTCTTCATCGACAACCACATAGAATACAATAAGATCACCAATTATCCAATATAAGTGACAAAAGGATGAAACCATCAACCATCACAATGAATAAACAGTAACGAAAGGAGGGAAATCAAGAGAAAGGTTCATCAAAACAAACCTCGACCCTATCGGGATCAAAATCAACATCTAATATTCCTCCCACTGCCTGCTCGAATATTACCCTCCTAGCATCACCTTCACCAACAACTCTCTCATCTTTCACATTGCCAGCCATTGGTTTTTGACTAAGAATATTGTCAGGAGCCCATTCCAAATATAACGGAGCATCCCTAGTATAACGTCAATATAAAAAAAACATCATGTTTCCAGAAAGAAAAAAATAACCCAACTTTTAGTGTAAGAAAATAGTAATCACTAATAGAAAGGATGGACATGCTCACATAAACAGTAAGAGAGTCACAACTACAATATCAAATTTTAGAAAATTTTGAAAACAATACAACAAAACACATTAGTGTCAACGTGAGGGCAACAACTGAAGGTAGCACCTACATTAATACATCAAGATTTTATTTGGTAAACAATGACTCAAATAAACTGCACAAGATAGCATTTCAATATACCATGCTCAATTTTTAACGAAACTTTCAAAGCACAAGGCAAACTCCAAGTTTAATGCAACAAAGCTCATGATCGCCTCAGTGAAACAAGGGGCAATTGAACAAATAAATAAATAAAATTATATAGAACAAAGTTCCGTAAAAAACAGAGCCATGAAAATTCAAGCAATAAACATCAGTGTTTAGCAGATGAAAATGTTAGTAAAAGGTTAAAAGAACTACTATCCATAATACATACTAACGTAAAGTCATTACTTCTAACAAAGGGGCAGTAAATGAGTAAATGCTCAATAGCTTCCCCATTCATGTTACACATCAACAACTTTTGAGGGCTAAGACAAATCCAAATATATCTTTTCTGAAAGATACATCAACACATCGTCAATTATACAGCCATTATTTCTTTCCATGTACTCCATAAAGATGTCATAATTCAAAATGACTATAATACTTATTCTCTTAGCCCACACACATGCGCACAAATAAAAAAAACGATTAAAGAAAAACCCTAAAAGGTCAAATTATCTCTAACTTCTCCATTCTTAAATTCCTAAGGAAAGCAAAATTCCCACAATATTAGAATCTAAGAAATTTTTCATATACCATTATTCTTCGTGATATTAGATTCGTTTCTAGTTTAACTTTTTGAATTCAACAACATGTGGGGGTGGGGATTCAAACTCAAGACCTTTTGGTCTTATAGTATATGCCTTAACCAATTGAGTTATGCTCGGTTTGGCATAGCTCAATCAGTTTCTATTTGTTCCTAGATTAACTCAACATAAAAACACAAAAATCAATCATTTTTTATTGTAGCATAATATTTTTTTTTATGGAAAAATAATTTCATTGATAAAATGAAACTAAAGTTACAAAAGGGAGAAACCCATCCACGGAGTTCAAAAAATATCTCCAATTGGACAAAAGAACAGAAAAGCTATAGTTACAAAAGAGTGGAACTCTTTTGGACCAAGAGAAAGCGGTAAAGAGAATATAGCATAATATTATTTAACCTACTATGCAAACTGCATGGTAAAATGCAACTCCATTAAGCATATGCCATAAAATTCCACAGATATTCTCAAACATTTAAAAAAGAAGAATAAGCTCACTTGTAACGCTTATATGCTAAACCTTTAAAGGCAGCACGTGCTACAGATGGCTCAAGAAAAATAACCTGAATCTCAAACAGAGTAGAGCAGTTCAAAGGTTAGAATATAAAGGTGAAATTAACCAACAGGACACTTTATCATTAACAGCTGAAAGATTTTATATGCGTCCACCAACTCTAAAAGGTGCTTTAATCAGTCCCGCTGATAAAAGCTGCATAAAAGCATAATTGGTGGGCGTAGATGAAATCTTTTATTGCTAGATTTCATATAAGTGTTACAGAGAAATCACATATATAGCAACAAGTACCAAAGCCAATATCTTTGTCGGTGGAAGAATGATTTTATCTATGCTCCCAAATTTCCCGAACATAGTTGCAAGTTCTCCTTCAGAAGAACCGTAGGGCAAGTTTTTCACAAGAAGAACATGATTGCTCCTTTTGTGTCCATCAGCTTTACCAGAAGCAAATTCCTCTAAAGATGCAACATTTATTCCAGCATTTGTGAGAGCCTTCTTTGTCTCTGCAACTACTTGAGTTTCACCCAAAGCAACTCGTACAGCAAGGTCATTAGCCTCCCGGTCCAGTAACTCACCCTTACTGACACCATATTTTCTAGCAATATTTTCAACAACCTATGGACAAGAAGAAGACATCGAGGCAAGTGACTACAAGCTCACAACTGAAATTTATTTGTAATAAAGATGGTGGTAGGAAAGATTCTCAATAGAAGAATGTTCAAGGTAATTCTTTTGATGAGATTTTGGACAAGGGGCAGGGATGGGCAAGCCATCTAGACGCAAAGATCACCCATGGCAACTGTCTGCACCAAGGTAATTATGCTTTTTCTGCAATTATTCTTTCAAAATGTCATATTATGTTCAATCATATATTTCATATGATGTTATCATTCTCAATTTTCTTTCTGCAATTCTTACAAAATGAGTCTCCTACTCTTCCTTCACTCCTGCAATGACTTTCATATGACAGCAAAACACTAGTCACCTTCTGCATCTTCTACTTTTTTTTTGATAAGAGATTGACATGTTGTGCATTTTCTTATTATAAAGTAATGATCCAAGCAAGTGGAAAGAAGTAACAGATTATGTCATACTGTATCAGGGCGCATGAATAAACTATTCCATGCTTTTGTATTGCCACTAGCTTCAGATGCTTTTCTTTCTTCCTCTCTCTTTTGCTTGAAGGATTTTGGGATTTGGCCCCCTAAAATATCTGCCCTGTCCAGTGAGCCGCATTCTCTATTAAATATATTTGATTAGGGGAAGGGGGATAACAATAGCATTCAAAAATGTGCAATCCAAGCACTGGAGACATACACCAATGAAACTTACTCTGGTTTCTCGGAAGTCTTCCTTAGTTGAGCAGGCATGACATGCAATAATCGTCCTTGGAAAATTGAATTGTCCAATTCTTCCAGTGCCCTTCAGTTAAAATAGAATGGTATAAGTATCTTAATAGACCCAATTGTTTCAAGAATGTATAAGAAGTGACAAGCAAAGAACCAAGTAGACTCCTGTTCTTTTATTTGAAGTTAAAATCTGGAGATCAAAAGAAAGCAAAAAAAGAGGAAAACCACTATGAAATATTAGTAAATTTAATTTTCAATCTTTCCCAAAGATCTCAAACTTAGACTAGTCTTGGAAGGCGTATCTTCATGCAACAGTAGCCCTAGTAGCACTTCGAAAAAGTTGAGGTTGAGATTAACTATGCATCCCCAATTTGGCCAGCAGAGCCACCAGAAATATTATGTCATGACAAACAAAGACAAATGAAAGCAATCAAACTAGTGAGACAAACAAATACCTTCTCGCAGATTCTGGAAGAGTGTAAAGGATATATGCAATGCCTTTAGACCGTCTTGTATCTTTATCAATTACAAGATGTACTTCTGAGACTGTGCCATATTTTTGGAAGTGCTCTTCTAACTCTTCTTCACTGATGATAATAGTTCAAAAAATAATAATAAACAAAAAAATCCATTAGAAATGCAACAAAAGAAACGGCGCAGTTGAACAGTTACAGAACGGATTATTACGTTGCTGCATATGGCAGATTACGAACAAAAAGTCGGCCACTCTCCAGCATTTCATCCTTTTTATCTTCCAGAGTTGAGGGTTTCTCCATGTCAAGTAAATCTGCATCATAATGATCGGAATGGTCCTCTTCTTTAGTCTTCGTTTCTGGTGGTAATTTGGAATCTACCATCTCAACATCCTGTATCTCCAATTTTTTCTTTACGGATTCATCCTCATTGTTCTCATCATCACTGATCTCAGAATCTGACCAATTTTCCTTCACCTTGCTTTTAAAATACTCCATATCTGAAATTTCATCATCATGAGCAGATTTTTTTGGAAGTACAGGGTGCATTTCCTCAGCTTTATCTCCATCAACATCCACCAGCTCCAGTTTCTTTGTGTCTACCTTTTTCATTTGACTCGTTTTCTCCTTTCCTTGTCCATTTTGATCAGCTTCTGTAGCTGTCAAAATGTCATTTGCCCACAATTTTGAATTAATACGAGGTTGTGTCACTTGAAGAAACTCTTGGATTTTAGGGTCATCGTCTTGAATGCTCAATTTAAAATCATCTCCCTCTTCTTTAGACACAAAACGACTTGAAATTTTAATATCATCTACTTTCATCCCATCTTCATTGCCCTTTTTTCCTTTAGAATGTTTACTCCAAGGCCGGGGAATTTTTGGATCCCCAACTTTCCATGCAATCTGGAAAAAAGAAAAGCAGGATTTACAAATAATCACGTCAACAGATGTATCTCCACAGCTTACGGGTTTCAAAGAACATTTTCTTCTCTACCTAAGAACTCTAATGAATTATCTTTACACAAGCAAAACAGCTCACCCTAATAAAAAAAATTATGCTTCTTACTACTTATGATCTCATATACAGGATATTTAATCAACATACTTTGCAAAATGACTTGGCTTTGCAACTGAATCCAGTCAAAGAAAATATATAAAACCCACCCTCTATAATCATTTTCTGTCCCCTTTTTTTCTAATAGAAACCCAAATATACATCACCAAAAACTCAAAGACAAAAGAGGACGATAAAGCATCTCGCAAGCCGAAAGGCATCCCCATTGTCAAAAATTGGAAATGAGCTATAATTACAAAAGCAAAACAAAATGATGAAGTACAAGTACACCAACTAGAAATTAGGTATTTGACAACGTCCTAAAATTCATGAAAACAAAAACTCTTCTCTTCAAAGATCCATCTATTCTTCTCCACCCAAATCCCCCAAAGAGTAGCTTTTACCACCTTTAATCCAAACAACTTTACTGACATAGCCTTCTTCTTAAAGAAATGCTTGTAAGAAAGCTAAATGACATTTTGTTTGCAATAATAGTGGAAACATTGATGCTAAGACTTGATGCCTTCTCAAAGGATAAAAGGGCATTAGGAGGCACCTAAGACTCGTCCCTACATAAACCAAACAAGACAGTAATTTAGCTCTTAAACATTCTAGTTGTCCTCTATCCTCTTAAATTCTGCAAAGAGCATACCTAATTATAACTCCAATTGATAATTGTCTTCCACATTTTCATGTGAGTGCTTGAAACAAATGAAGAAAAAAGCATAGCAGTAAATAATTAAAACACAGCAGCATAAATTCCATCCTATAATTTGCAAAATAATTCACCTCTATTTTATCTGTTTTAATAGTTTTGCGCTTGGTTGATGTTTTGGTACTACATTGTTGGAGTGTAGAATTCAAATTTCTTTTTAGGCAAAAGTTTACAAGCAGAAAATTTTCCCAGAGTAAAGGAGACAATTTATAGAACATCAACAATAAAGTAAAATACCAAGAAAGTTAAAAACAAAGCCAAAGCCAAAGAATAATACAGACCTCACAAGTGATCCTGTGAGTATCAAGAAAAGATTTGTTGAAGAATCGTATTGCTTCTTGAGCCTCATATTCCGTGCGAAACCCAATGAAAGCAAATTGCCGGCTCTTACCATCCCTTGAAAATGACAATTTAAGAAGGAAATAGTACATTGTTATCAAAATCTATGAAACAATGTCAATATTATATCTTATATCTTATAAAAATCCAAATGACACAGCAAAAGGCAGAAACAAATCAAGTGTAAGGCATGAAGAATACTTGGTGCGCATGAGCTTAACATCTGTAATCTCTCCTTTTTCAGAGAAAAATGTACGAAGGCGATCATCATCTATATACTTAGGCAAATTCTTCACACATATTCTAGACCTGTTATGCAGAAAATTCTTAATCAAAATTTCTTAAGAATACAACTGACTTTGCCATTCGGCAAGAAAGCGCAAAGGTAAACAATTAATAAGTTTATTTTTAGCAGATCCTTATCGAATTATATCACAGAAATCAGTATGAATAGCAATTCTAAAGTCTATTGAAGATAATGAAATTTCTTATTTTCTTCAATTTAATTCGTAATCTTCTTGCAGTGAAATATGAAGCTCCACAAGGGAAGAAAAGAGTGAGCTCACGTGATATCAGACATTGTAACTTTGAGTCAAGTGGGGATCGATGAGGCTTCTGAACTCCCAGGTGAGAAACTTACGGGGCTAGGTGCAAACCTGGACGAAATCAAATAACCAAAAATCTGTAAGTCGCTCAATGCCACTAAAAATTCTAAAATGCCAAACAAAAAAAAAGCACAACTCAACATGAGCAGGACATACCAACTCCTTACTGTAAAAAAGAAGATATTAGACATCCAAAGGCGTTTAACACAAATATTTCATCAACGTGCCGCTTGTGCGTCGCCGGATAAGAAGAACAGGGAGGGGAGGGGCTGCTGGCCGCGCTCACACAAGAGAGAGAGCTTGCAGAGGTTTTCGTCGAGTGGGCTGCGTGAGCGTTCGCAAGTCACCGCCGTCGTGGGTATCGTCGGCGAGGGTTGCTGGCCGGAGAAGGAGAAGGAGAAGGAGAAGGCTGAGGGGGGCGGCCGGTCGTGAAAGAAGGGGAGGGAGAGAGGGAGAGAGGGAGAGAGAGAGGGAGAGAGAGGCTTAGGTTTCCGAAAGAGAGGAAACGATGGTGATGTCATGGTGATACGTGGCTGGAGATTTGGATTTTCTTTTTTTTTTTAATTTAAAATTTTCAAATCACTTTAGTAAACTATTCAGTAATTTAGGGGAAAATTTAGGGATTTTTTTTTAATATATTTTAAAAAATTATGATAAAAGTAGGGTAGTTACAAGAGTAATTGTAAATAGGTGTGAGGATCGTGGCCGACGTACGCGAGTTATGGGAACTCTCGGTCATTGTCCACCTTTTTAATGAAAAACGTGGACGATGGGTGCGATTTCAAGAAACTCGCGTACATTGTATGCGAGTTTGGTGCCTACGTGGCATCCACTTGGGTGTTTGGTGTCACAATCATACTAGAAGAGAGTAGATTGTGACTCCCCTTGTGCAGTCATGCAGTGGCGACATGTGCAGGTGTC
>JAOANK020000068.1:1004396-1022934 GCA_026257165.2 Telfairia occidentalis | reverse complement strand
CCAATGCCTTATCCACTGGGCCACTAAGCCCACGTTTGTTGCAATTATTATTATTGTTGTTATTATTATCGATTTGGTTCGGTTCGGGTTGAACCGAAATTTTAAACCATGAATCCGAGAATTGAACCGAACTGGTAAATTCTTACAATTTTTAACCTAATCCAACTCGAAAAATTACTCAACCCAACCCAACCCGGGTTGGGTGGTCCGAGTTGCTCGGATTACCGGATTTTTTGAACTATCCTAATTCTCATATAGATCCAAAAGAACGCAGCACTGATGAACCACGTGGTCATCATTATAATTTATATTCCCATACACACATTTGTTTCAAAATATCGCCAACAAAATCTTGTGTCGTGTCATTTTACCGCCGATATCCTCATCATTTGTTTTTCTTTGTAATTTTACGAAAATCCGAGGGCAAATAAGCGAAAGAAGCGCCAAGCTTTCCATCTCCCCGTAAAGACAGAGGACGAGAGGAGAAGATAAAAATATAATTAAATTATTAATAACAAAATTAGAAAATTCAAATTTTCGTTTTCCATTTCGTTTTCGGTTGCCTATTTAAATTCCATTTTACGTTTTCTTCTGTTTTCTTTTTTTTTTTCTTTTTTTTTTCTTTTAAAAAAATCTTTTTCAATTTCTTCTTTTTCTCTCATTTGACAGATCCTTTACGTGAAAAGCCAGAATCGAATTCCAGGTAATTTTGTTTCTTTCCTTCGTGGATTTCTTCTTCTTTTTTTTTTAAGGTAAAAATAATTTCCGCCATTTGTTTTTTAATTCTTTAATGGCCTCCAGATTGATGAATGGAAGGGTTGAATTGAAATTTATTGAATTTTCTATTGGAATGAATCTAAGGTTTAGGAATTGTATAGGAAATTCTTCTTTCATTTTTGAGAAATTTTTATGATCTCTCTTCCTGTCTTCCATTTTCTTGGCAGCCAAACAAGATCTATTTTGGTTTTTCATTTTCATTTTCTTTTTGAGGGTAACTCGATTATCAATTATTCTGATTTTGTTTGCTGTAATTGTCTTTTTCTTTATAGTCTATTTACAATTTTCATCCACTCTCAATCTCATTTATTTCATGTATGTAAAATTTCATCCTGCAATAACTTAATGCTGATGGGAACCGCTAGTCCATCAAAAACATGGTAAGATTATAGTAATCTAAATCTATTATGATTTAATCTAAAAAGTTCAATTTATTAGAACGCAGGTTTATGTTTTCTTATTCTTTATTTTAGAACTTAGTTAAAAATGTGCAGATGGGAATACTTACAACTTTTTTGTTGAGGAACTATGTCTTAACCATTTAACTAAGTTCAGGCTGGCCTTCAATATCATTTCTGTTTGTTTAAAATTTCAACTTATTTTTTTAAGTATCAAAGAAGCTTCCATTCAATAAAATTAAAATAAGACTTCAACGAATATTGATAACAACAACCATTAGTTTAAAAATATTATTAGAATGAAGTGACCTGTATCAATTCATGACTAAATTGGTGTGACTTTTAAATAAAATTTTGTATAAGTTATGGGGATTAGGTCAATGAAAGTATATTATTTATAACTATTTAAAAGTTATTATTTTGGCATCCAATAGAAATCTTACTTGTAATACTTTTCATTATAACATGTTTCCCCTCTATCATATATTGTTTTTTTCATCTAAGTTTGTCTGTTGTCTATGTTTTTTTTTTTTTTTTTGAAAAAGGTCTGTTATCTATGTCTGCATAGTAATTTTTTTGCAATGATTATTATTTATGACAAAAATAATAATATAAAAGTTAAAAGAATATTTGAACTCTAAATAAATAAATAAATAAAAAACTAAAAAAGAATCATATTTAATTATATATATATAAAAATCAAAATTAATAACCAATTCAGTTGGTAACTCAGTGGTAGAAATGCTTTGAAAATGTCTTTGTGCCCCCTTAAGCATGGGCTCTAGTCCCACTATGTGACTATTTCTAAATAATTTTATATATTTTATGTTTAGTGTCCCTTCTGACTAAAAATCTTGCATCCGCCCCTCGGTTGCAAAGAGTGGTTTGGTATGTTTAGGGTAGGGTATTGACTCATATTAATTGGAAAGTTGATTTTTATTATTTTTTAGCAAAAAGAAAATTTAAGTCTTTTTTAGGAGAGTGGGGAACCACACTATATTAGAAAAAGTATTAATTAATGAATATATCACATAGGTATTTTGATTTTGCCTACTAGGAAGTAGAGCCCAAAGGAAAATAATGCAAGTGGTTATTATGACTTTTTTATCGTGTAAGTTGAATTCATTTGTTAAAACCATGATTTAGATGTTGGAAAATAGTTGTTTAATCTTTAGGCAAAAAAAAAAAAAAATTATATGCTTAGAATTAAATTCATTGTCATAGAACTTAATTTTATAGTCTAATGGTGTCATTTAACCGAAGATCTACGACTATGTACAACAAAAAAGTCATTTTTTTAACTATGCATTTAGATTTGGAAGAATGAATTTTATTGTTTGATAAAAGAGATATAGTACATTGAGAAGCATAACCTAAATTGTACTTGCTATTTGAACATTCTGACCCTTTATCTGTTGTCTTTTTTTAACAAAAAAAAAAGAAAAGAATATCTTTTCTTTTTCTTAGTGCGGTTCTCCACCCCTCCCCTAAACTTAATAATTTATTTTTTAAAAAAATTATTTAAATTAATTCATATTCGATCCATCAAAAGTATTAAAGTAGGCTAATTTTTTTTTGAGTCCAACAATTTTTTGAGTTGAAGAATTGTTGGGTGAAAAGATCAAATCTTTATGTTTAGGAAGTTTTTTTAGTACATTTTTAGGAAGTTAATATGTGCCCTATTTACTTTATCAGTTATTAGGATTAAAATTAGTCATATTTTAAAGAGATTATTTGTTTGGATCATTATGATCCCAAATTGTATTTTGACATGACTGCATTAAATTTAAGTGTATGCTTTTTATTATTGAAGATTAGGTTGAGTTTTTACGAGATGGTGAAACATCGCTTGAGAGGAGGATTAACTGAGTCCAATAAAGTTGACCTAAAAAATGATGAAATTACCGAACAGCAGAAGATGACGAAAGCGGGTAAGTTTTTAAGGATTTGTTAGCATTTCATTTCCAACAGTAATTTTTGTACTCAAAAGTTAAATAATCTTGGAGAGGATTTTTCTCTTCTTTTTTTTTTTTGTTTTTTTTACGATAAGTTTGTAAATAATTTAAATTTTATGAATCATTTGATTACCGTTCATGAAGGGTGGGGTGGTCATAGATGGGAGGGTTTGATCTGTGATGGGCAGTTTTTTTTTTTTTTTTTTAATATATAAATTCAACAACGTATTGTGTAGGGATTCCAAACTTCACGTCCAGGATATAGCCTAAATTAACTGGATTTTGTGACTCTGAATTTTCGGTTTCATTTGTTGTGGTTGTTGAGTAGATTTGTTACATTTTCTGAAAAAATATTCCATTTTCAGAAATGGAACAAAAGGTGACGAGAATCTTGAAGATAATGAAGAACAGAGATCAAGGGAAAAAAGGAGGAATGCCAAGGGACTCGAAGAAGGAAACGGAAGTTGTTGGTCTTGTTGAAGATCTATACAAAAATTATCAGTCGATTTATGAACAATATGGTCATCTTCGAGATGAAGCTGAGAGAATCGTTAAATCCAGAAAGGCAAAGGATAAGGAAGATGTGTCTTCTTCATCTTCAAGCTCCAGCTCCGACTCCGAATCGGAATACTATTCGTCGGAGGAAATGAGCACCAGTATCCATAATTTACAGAATGAACAGTCCAAGAACTTGCATGTTCAAATTCAAACTGGTGAACTAGAAAAACAAATTGTACTAAAGAATGAAGCCTTGGCTAAGGCTAATTCTCTCCATTGGGAACTAGATTGCGTACGAAACCAGAAACGCGAATTAGAAAACAGAAAAAACCAGGAGATATCTGAGAACATGATTCTGATAGGAAATTTGAAAGAAGAATTGGCGGAAAAGATTGGAGTTGAACAGAGGATGCAGGAGGAGAAAGAGAGAGTTCTTGTTCGGATTAAGGACCTGGAGATGGAAGTGGACACTCTGCATTACCGGAGAAGGGAAATAGAAGAACAGAACATTCGAATGAGATCCGAAAATCAGTGGCTCAACACCAAAAATTCCGAACTGGAAATGGCATTGACGAGTAAGGAGACGGAAGCTTCTTCTCAGATGATCGCATTGATGGAGCAAGTCAAGAGTCTGAAACAGAGAGTGGATGCATTGCAGGCTGAGAAAACCAAATTAGGGCAAGAAATGGAGCGATGTAAACAAGAATTTTCTCACAGATTCTCTGAAGTGGAAGCGGAAAATAACAAATTGAAAAGCAAAACCGCCGATCAAGAAAGAATCCTCAAAGACAAGGACGAAACAATTGCTACATTTAACGAGAAATACAAGCACGCGAAAAGCTGCTTACCGGACGTCACTTCGAGCCTGATAGGCGCAGAGAGGAAGATGGAAGAGTTAGCAGAAGAGCTACGCAGCGGCCTGGAAGATAAAATCCGTCTGTTATCGCAGAGGATCCTCGTCGCAGAGCAACTACACAACGAAAGCAGAGAAAATCACAGAGCAAGAAACAAAAGATACGACCAAGAGAAGAGACAGCTCGAGCAAATAATCGGAAATCACGAATCGGAACTGATGAAACTCAGCAACATGAACGAATTCGGAATGGACAGAATGACCAGAAAATTCGAAGAAGAGAGCGCCAAGCTTCTAAACCACATATTATGGATCACAAAGGAACTCACCTTCGCAAAATACTGGGTTAGAACGAGAAACAACGAGTTAAAACAACTGAAAACCAATTTAACTCGATTCGTTGCGCAAATGGAAGAAAAGGAAGAACAGGAGTTCTTGCTGAGAGAGAAGCTATGGAATCTAGAGGCGAAAATAAGCAAAGAGGGAGGAGAGAAACTGAACCTGATCAGAACCCTGGGCCAATTCGAGAAGAAGATGACGAAAATGGAGAACATACTGAAGGAAAAAGATGAAGAAGTATTCCGACTCGCTGAAGAGAAGAGAGAAGTGATTCGGCAGCTCTGCGTCGTGATTGATCACCATCGCACTCGGTACGATCATCTCAAGGACGCTATGCTTGGGAAGAAGGTCAGAAACAGAAGAATGATTTGATACTTTTTCTTTTTTTTTTGTGGGGTTATAATCATGACTTTTTCGTTCATTTTCTCGGAAAATTTTGGGAAATGTAAGAGTAAAGCAAATATGTACACATTTGTTGTTGTTGTTTTTTTTTTTGTTATATTTTTCCAATAGATAAATTTTCAATTTTGAGTTGCTCCCGCTACCAAATTATGGCGTGGCTATCAAATTTAAGAATAGAATATATATTTTAATTTTATCCTAATATTATGTTTATGTTTGTCTTTCTCAGTGGGATTAATTTATGAGAATCTGTATGTTTAAACAACATTTTTTATGTTTTATTTTTATTGATGTAATGATTTAATTCATATATTTAAATTTATAATAATTTAGTCTCTAAATTTTAATATATTATAATTTAATCTTTGTATTTCTTTTTTTTAGTTTAACCACATATGGTGTAACGATTCAAACTCTCAATCTTTTTATTGAAGAGATATACCTAAAGCTATATTTAGGTTGGCTATACTTCTAAATTTGTAGCAATTTAGTTGTTAATGTAAAAAATCTCATCAAAATAAAATGTCAAAAAAATTTCTTGTTTTATTATCTACATTTAAAAATTATTTTAAAATTTCTTCGAAGACTAACAAATTAGGTCCTCTCTTAACAATTTTTTTTAGGTTTTTCCCAAATAATCACAATTTATTTGTTTGCTTTCTAAATTTTGTTTTTTAAAATATTTGAAATCTTAACTAAAAGTAAAAGTATATCACAATATATATATAGAGAGAGAATTGGAAAAATAAAGATAAAATAGTAGTTAAGCGGGTCCAAAACAATCTTATTATGCATAGTTAATAGATTAGATAAATACTTTATGTTAAAATGCCCAATAAATGAAGAACAACCCATAAAATCATATAAATGGTCAAAATCAATAACATGACAAATACAAAATATTAGTACAACAAAGAATTTTGTCTCCATCGCTTGATATTTACTTAAAACAAAAAAAGAATATAAAATGATATAACTCACATGAAAGCAAAAAGATAAAACAAACAACATAAATCATTTTGCATAGAATTAGAGGATCTTGTCCATGTCAAGAGTAATGGAACACAAAGAGTCCAAAAGGAGTCTCGAATCATAAATAATGATTATAACCTAATTATAGAAAAAAATATATATAGAAAGATTTTCTAGCTCTACACATTAAATATATACAATAAAGAAATAAAAATCGAGCCTAAAAATATATTTTTGAAATGGTGATAGTTCTTTATCACATACTTAGACAACTTTTTAAATTAACTTTTTAAATTAGAAGAATAGTTTCGAAAGGTCTTTCTTTGATTGATAAAATAGCTAATAGCAAAAAAAGATGAAAAAATAGGATTGTGTATGAAAAGATCGAATGCTTTAGATTAACTCTCATTCCCCGTCTAACTCCCACCTTTGCCTATTATAAAACAATCGAGGGCGTATAATTCTTTGTACATCTCTTAAACCATATGTGTGTGAAGTTATTTTTTATTATTTTTATAATGAAATTAGCTTGTAAGAAGAAAATTCATTGACTTTATCTATATGGTTCAAATTGTGTCTACGATGTTCGCTTCTTGCACCAGAATTATCAATGTGCAAGCATATATCGTTATTTAAAGTTGCATATCTCATTATTTAAAAATTGCTTCCATAGACTAACAAAAATGGTGAATTTGAATCTCCCATGTTGTTGAACTTACAAATAATTAAAAAAAAAATCAAATAAACTCAATTCAATTGATTTCGTCAATTTTTTTTTTTCAATTTCAAATTGAACCCATAATTAAGAAGATAAATATGAAGCAATCAAGTACTTTTTTTTTTTTTTTTTCTAATTCAACAATAAGTGGAGTGAGAATTCGAATTCATGACCTTTTAGTTAGAGATATATATCTTTAACTAAAAGAGCTATGCTTGGTTTGACAAGCAATCAAATATCATTATAGACACATTTGTCATTCATATTGCTGCGTTTCATAAGTTTTTTGAACTTATGCTAGTAAGAAGATATAAAATTATGGTTAAATTACAAAATTTATCCCTATGGATATAAAAGATTCAATTTAGTCTTTATGATTTGGGTCTATCTTCAATTTGGTTCCTATGGTTTGGATTTAATTTCAAATTAGTCTCTATGGTTTCATAAGTTTCAATTTGACCTCTATGTGATTTAGAGTGTGTTTAGGATAACTTTAGAAAAAAAAAAAAGTTTTTTAAATAATTTTTTTTCTATAATCACTTTTGAGAACACTAACAATTTAAAGTGTGTTTGATATAGTCTATTAAGTAATTTTCGATAATCAAAAATATTTTTTTAAAAAAATCTTAACAAATAAAATGCACATTAAAAAAATTAAAGGAATTTAAAAGTTATTTTTAAAGAAACACAAGGAAAGGAAGATAGATTATAAAAAACAACTTACAAGTGTTTAATTGGAATTCTTCAAAATATGTAGTAAAAAACAAAAACATATTTGTAATTAATAATATCGCATTTGAATGTAGTGTAATCAAACAAATTTATTATAAAAAGTATTTTAAAAAATATAAAATATAAATATTATATTTATAAACATTTCTTTATAAAAAAGTGTTTAAATTAGAAATCAAACGGAGTTCTAGATTAAAGTTTGAAAATCATTTCTACCTTAATCATATTGGCATTTTATTGTTCACTCAACATTTTTTCATTTGGCTTATTAGGTTAATTTCTTATATTAAAATTTAGAGCAGGATAAAAAAAATAAATAAAAGAAAACAAGTAAATTTTCTAGTGAGTAAAAAACAATATAGAGACGATTTTGAGATTTAACTAAACTGTAAGAATTCAAATATTTAAAATCATAGAGATGAAATTGAAGCTAAATTCTTTTTTTCTTTTTTTAGTACAAGCTAAGTTCAAATGATTAGGACTAAATTGAAACTTTTCCTACTTGAGAGACCAAATTTAAAATTTACCTAAATTATAGAGATTAAATTTATAATTTAATCTAAAATTTTAAAATATCACTAGATAATATTGAAAATTAGCTAAAATTAATAGGAGCATCTACAATCAATTTTTGTGAATAAGAGCGGGAACGCCCAAACACGGAACAGAACTGAAGCTTTTTAAAATAATTTTTCATTTTTCGCGTTTTTTTTGTTTCTAGGTGTCACGATAGAGTTCTTACCTGGATGACGAAAAGTTGAAATTCAGCCCGAAATAAACGGGTCGCAAATTCAGGAAGCTTAAGATCTCAGTGGCAATTCCGTGATTCTTTGATGCTAAAAAGGGCAAATGTATCTGATAAGCTCCAAAGATTCCATCCCCTCAAATTTTTGAAGCTGCAAATGCTATATCATATCAGTCGCTTTGTGGTTTTTGAGCTCTCTAATCCTAAACTTAACAACTTTCTTTTCCTCTCTCTTTTCCTCCTTTTTTTTCTTTTCAATTCCCATTTTCCGTTAATCTCCCTCTCCCTGTCTCTAAAATTTCTCTGTTTCTTCCTCTGATCCTCTCTACGCTTCGTCTTGCTGGGGTTTTTGTTTTCGCTTATCTAACCTTCTTGCTCTGATTTTGAGGTAATATTTAATTCTTCATTGAAATTGATCGTTTCTATTCTACTAGAGTTCTTATCTTCTAATTTATTTGCTTTTACTTGATGTTGGAATTCAATTGGACGTGTAATTTTCTGGTGTTTCTTCTATTTACATCTGTTTTTCTTTTTCCTTTTCTTTTCTCGTTTCTGGAATTTTCGGATTGATCAGATCGTTGTGTTTGGATCAAAGTAAATGATAGCTGGAGCTCGGAATTGGACGATTTTTTTGTTTTTCTTGTTGCTTTTCAATGTTTCGTTGATTTGATTGGATTTGCTGCGAAGTTTAAAATTGGTAGTTTCCGGTAGCGGATGGCGTTTTTTTTAATGTGTTGAAGCTATTGCTGCTCCTGTTTTTCCATGTGAATCTGATTGTGTAAGAGTTGTTGTATGAATCACTTCAAAACTTGTGAAAAGGAAAGAGGCCGAGCTCCTATTTTGGTTGCTACTTTGTTACAGTTGATTGATGTTTGTGCTTATTTTCTTCTGTAATTGATTATTGTTTCTCGCTGTCTAGGTTCTGGATCCAGATATCACTGTTGGTTGAAGTTCGATGAGGAGGAGGGAGGAAAACTAAAGTGAATTTCGAGGTGAATAACAAGACGAAAAGTAAATTTTGTCTCTATTGTGAATTGATATTCGGGCGTTTAGTAATAAAATACCGGAAACTAATTCATTTCTCTAGCTATCTTTTCTTAGAATTAATTTAATTTTCTCTTACTTCATCGTTGAAATAGAAAAACCCCATAATGTATTGTTAAAGAAAATCTTTAATTGGTATAGAATTCAAATTTGTGATACTGATGTAGTCGTTTTGCATGGTGGAACCAACAAAAAGAAACAGCTCATCTTTTCCGATATATAATAGCTGCCTTTTCTAAAATCTAAATTTGGGCATGAGGGCATCTTTGTAATTGCCGAATTGGGCGCTTTTTAGAAATTGGCGTACGCAGTTTACGCTATTGTGCGCAGTTTGCTTAACATTAGGTATTAATTATTAGAATGAAATAGTTTTCTGACTAACTATATACAAATTTATGTTCTCCATTAAGAAATTTATAAAATTCTAATTGAAATATGCATTATGTTATTTTCCTATTTTTCGTCGGGGTTGTTCCAATCGATTCAGATTGTGATAAACGCTGCTGTTGTAAGTAGGCCCGGTCCACGTGCGATCTGGTGTAGTCTAATTATTCATGAATTAGCTGCAGAAATAATGTTTGTTTCCCAGTTTTATTTATTTATTTATTATTATTGTTATTTTGGTTGAAGAAGTTAGTTTGCCAGTTACCTCTAACCAGATAGGTTAAAAGTGGGAAATTTAAAGTTGGTGCTGAAGTACGATTAAGAATTAGATTAACATCTTATCAAAGCGCCATCTTAGTTTTTTAAAACTAAACCAGATGGCCTGTCTCAAAACCCTTGAATATACTTTGGCCAGAGTTATCCTTGTATGGTTCGAATGTTGAACAAAATAACGATTATTTTCAATTATGTACATTTTTATACGATCTTTAGAAGATGTCAATAACAGATTTGTTCATGATAATGCCTTTGTATTCATCCTTCCAATCGAATGCCCAGTCAATGACAGTCCAGAGAAAAAAAATATACATCTTTAAGGATTTACTTGCGTGCGTATGTGTACGTCATTTTTATCCCCTACATGTTCTTTAATGGTATAAAAATGGACGAGTAACTTTAATTTTGTTCTTCAGTCATGGACTCTTGAACGTTCATGTTCTATTGTACGCTTGCTAGGGGAATTTGATATTCCCAGGAGATGACAAAGCACCGGTTCAGGGATTCTATAAAGTCTCTATTTTTGAGTCACCTTAATCAAGAAACAGAAGAACGGCTGAAAGGAAGTAAAACAGGTAATTTTGTTAAAGAACTGATTTAGTTTTTTAACTTTTCCATGTAAGAAAATGAATACGAGGGATATATTTATTTTGATGTATATAGTTCATGGTGCTCGTCTTTTTCCTATGATCTTTTTCTTCCTGTGATCTTATAGATTAACAATTTTACATTTTTGATGCAGATTTCGAGGATAAAGTAAACAGAATTATAAAACTTGTAAAAGATGAAGATCTAGGAGTAGAAGCCCGTGACCAATCAGCAATTCTCAAAAAAGAGTCCATTGCTGAATTAATTGAGGGTTTCCATAAAGATTACCAGGCACTCTATGCACAATATGACCATCTTACTGGTGAGTTGAGAAGAAAATTTCAAAAAAGGAGAGAAAAGGAAAGCTCTTCATCTAGCTCATCAGACTCAGATTCGGATGATTCAAATGATTCTTCAAAGAAAAAGGGCAGTAAAAAAGATGAACGAGGGTTGGAGAGCGAATTCCAAGAAGTTGGTGATATCAAGCAGGAACTTGAAGAAGCACTTTTAGAAGTAGCAGACTTGAAAAGGACACTGGCATCTACGATTAAAGAACACGAATCTCTAAATTCAGAGCACCTGACAGCCTTAAGTAAGATACAAGAAGCAGATGGGATTATTAGAGATTTGAAGGTTGAAGCTGAGACTTGGGATGCTCAGAAGTCTAAATTTCTGCTTGAAATTGAAGAACTGAATCTGGCGTTGAGTAATGCTAGTAAGATTGAAGCTGAGTTGAATGGAAGATTAAAAGGTATGGAAACAGAGATGAATAGCTTCATTGAAGAAAAGGAGACTGCAAGGAGGAGGATTGAACAGGGGGAAAAAGTTATAGCTGAATTGAAGACTTTGAATGATCAGTTGAAAGAGAAGTTGTCAGCCACAATGGACGAAAAGGAGACTCTAAACTTAAAACACTTGGAAGCTTTAAACAATCTAGAAGAAGTAGAAAAGGCTATAGGAGCCACGAGGATTGAAGCTGAAACCTTGGGGCTTGAAAAATCTAAATTTCTGCTCGAGATTGAAGAGCTGAGTCAGAAGTTGAGTACTGCTGGTGAAATTCAGTCTGAATTAAATGGGAGACTGAGAGATATTGAAATAGAGAAGGAAGCCTTGATCAAGGAGAAGGAGACTGCATGGAGGAAAATTGAGGAGGGAGATAAAATTGTAGAAGAATTAAATGCCGTAATTGATTCGTTGAAGAGGCAGTTGACAGCTACAATTGAAGACAAGGAAGCTCTGAACCTAGACCATGGGACAGCTCTAAGCAAAATAAATGAAGCAGATAAGATCATAGCAGATATGAGGGTTGCAGCAGAAATCTTGGGCGATGAAAAATCTGACTTTCTTCTTAAGATTGAAGAGCAGAACCAGAAATTGAGAGACTTGGAAGCGGAAAAAGATAAGTTGATAGAAGAAAAAGAGATTGCGTTAAGGACGATTAGAGAGGGAGAAGAAAATAAAGAAGAATTAGATGCCACGGTTGAGCAATTGAAGCGACAATTGACAGCTACAATTGAAGAAAAGGAAGCTCTGAACTTACAACACTTGACAACTTTAAATAGGGTACAAGAAGCAGATACGATCACAAGAGATATGAAGGTTGAAGCAGAAACCTGGGGTGTTGACAAATCTAAATTGCTGCTTGAGATTGAAGAGCTGAATCAGAAGTTGGGCATTGCGGGAAAATTAGAAGCGCAATTGAATGACAGATTGAAGGATATGGAAATGGAAAATGATAACTTGATCAAGGAAAAGGAAGCTGCACAGAGGAAGATTGAAGAGGGAGAAAAAACAATTGAAGAATTAAATATCATGACTGATCAGGTGAAGAGGCAGTTGACATCTACGATTGAAGAAAAGGAACTTCTGAACTTGGATCATGCGACAGCTTTAAGCAAGATAAATGAAGCAGATAAGATCATAGGAGATATGGAGATTCAAGCTGAAATATGGGCCGTTGAAAAAGCTGATATTCTTCTCAAGATTGAAGAGATGAGTCGGAACCTGAGCAATGCTGTTAAGATAGAAGCAGAACTCAATGGAAGATTGAAAGATATTGAAATTGAGAAAGATGGCTTGATCAAGGAAAAGGAGATTGTGTGGAAGGAGATTGAACAAGGTAAAAAAGTTAGAGAAGAATTAAATGTCCTGGCTGAGGAGCTGAACAGCCAATTGTCAACTATAATTGAAGAAAAGAAAGCTCTCAATTTAGAACATGTGATGGTCTTAAGTAAGCTTCAAGAAGCAAATAAAATCATAGAAGATTTGAAGGTTGAAGCAGAAATTTGGGACCGAGAAAAATTTACATTGTTGCTTGAAGTTGAAGGATTGAATCAGAGCCTAAGCTCTGCTGCTAAGTTAGAAACAGAACTAAATGTAAGATTGAGCTGTGTGGAAATGGAGAAAGACAACTTGATGAAAGAAAGGGAGACTGCTTGGAGGAGAATTGAAGAGGGCGAAAAAATTATAAAGGAACTAAATGAGATTGGTGATCAGCTAAAAGAAGAAAAGATAATCACTTGCCAAGAATTGGAAACAGTTGGAGGAGAAATTTCTCTCTTGAAGCAGCGAATTCAGTCTACGGAACAGCAGGCAGCAAACTTAACGCAGGCTCTAGAAGCTTCTGAGGAAGAAAATAGAATATTGAACTTGAAAGTTGTGGAGATCACGAGTGAGATTCAACTGGCTCAAAAGACGAACCAAGAACTCATGTCTCAATTGCAATTGTTGAAGGAGGACTTGGGTGTGAGGGAAAGAGAATATTCTACTCATATTGAGAAGCACGAGGTGCATGTGAATGAATCATTATCTCGGGTAAATATGCTAGAAGCCCAAGTTACACGGTTGGAAACAGAATTGGGGTTATTGCAAACACGTGAAAAAGATTTGCTTCAACAATTGGGGATAAAAGCAGTCGAAGCAAAACAATTAGGAGAGGAGAATGTTGGACTACAAGCCCAAGTTTCTGAGATTGAAGTATTATTTAGGGAGAGAGAAGATGAACTTTCTATTCTCAGGAAGAAATTTGAAGACACTGAGAATCGATCATCATCTAGCATAGCAAATTTGACATTGGAGATCAACAGCCTATTGGAAGAGGTGAGTTCTTTACGTGCTCAAAAAGGTGAACTGGAAGAATTGATGACGTGCAGGAATGAAGAAGCTTCAATGCGAGTCACGGTCTTAACAGATCAGGTGGATACATTGCAGCAACAGTTGGAATCCCAACAGAGCCAAAAAACTGAATTGGAGTTGCAACTTGAGGAGACTACTCAAACGATTTCAGAATATACAATTCAGATACGAAAGTTTAATGAGGAGATAGCAAACAAGAGTTCAGATCAAGAGAGACTATTAAAAGAGAAAGAAGATTTAATAGTGCGAATTAAGGATCTTGAATTAGCATTTGACTCCTTGTCCAATGAAAAACACGAACTTGAGGAGAAACTAAAAAGTCAGATGGATGTGAATAGTCAATTTAGGGAGGAAAAGTTTGAGCTGGAGAAGAAATTTTTTGAATTAGAAAGTACCTTGACAGATAAAGGAGTTGAGCTTTCTACTCTCCATGAGAAACACAGAAATGGAGAGGCTGAAGCATCGAGTCAAAAACTAATCTTAGTGGCTCAGGTTGAAAATCTGCAAGAGAAATTGAATTCCTTGCAGAATGAAAAAAGCGAAATTGAGGTGCGGGGTGAAAGGGAGAAACAAGAACTCTTGGATACCCTAACTCAACTGGAAAAGGAGAGAGTTGAGTTAATGAGTTCGATTGCTGATCACCAGAGAAAATTGAAGGAATATGAGGACGCATGCAAGAAGCTAAATGATGACTATAAACTGGTAGAATATCAGTTTCGGGAATGCAAGCTAAAACTTGATAATGCAGAAATGAAGATGGCAGAGATGGCCCAAGAGTTTCATAAAAACATCAAATCAAAAGACCAAGTGAAAGATGACCTGGAGATAATGGCTGAGGATCTAAAAAGAGACCTGGAAGTAAAAAGTGATGAGTTAAATAACGTGGTTGAAAATGTTCGCACGATCGAAGTCAAGCTTCGGCTATCAAACCAGAAGCTTCGTGTAACAGAGCAATTATTAACTGAAAAGGAAGAGATATTTCGGAAAGCTGAATTGAAATATCTGGAGCAACAGAGACTTCTTGAAGAAAGAGTTCATGAACTATCTGCAACAATTGTTGCTAATACCGAAGCGCACCACAAGACCATATCAACTGTTTCGGAAAACATTAACAGTAACCTCTCCCAACTGGAATGTGTCATCAGGAAATTTGATTTGGACTATGCAAAGTATGAGAAGTGTGTCGTCGAGACATCCCACGATCTACAGCTTGTGAAGAATTGGGTCTCAAAAGCTATTCAAGAAACAGAACGCCTCAAAAAAGAGGTCACAAACCTTGGCGAACAACTTCAAGATAAGAGAGAGAAAGAATCAGTATTAATAAAACAGGTAGAGAAGTTGGAGATTAAGGCCAACAAGGAAGGATCAGAGAAGAATGGATTGGTTCAAGAAATCAGCCAACTTGAAAAGAGACAGAGAGAATTAGAGAAGATGATGGAAGAGAGGAACGAAGGAATCCTGAGTCTGAAAGAGGAGAAGAAAGAAGCGATAAGGCAACTTTGCATGTTGATTGATTATCATCGTAGCCGCTATGATTTTCTCAAAGATGAGGTTTTAAAGTTGAATGTTAAAGGAGGCCAGAGTGTAAGATAGTAAGTCAATTATCACTCCCTTTACCACTCATATCTTATTCCTACTTTTGGTTTTGCCATGTGAATTCTTTTAATTACATCCATCTTTTTATTCTTTTTTGTTCTTTCGTATGTTGATAAATCTTCCCTTGGATGTGACTAATTGGTCAGTCTATCAATTGACATGCCCGCTTTCTCTTATTTTTTCCATGTATATATATATATATTTTTTTTTTCTCTAACGTGTACTTTTTTTTCTTTTTCTTCTTTTTTTCTCGTAGGAATTTACGTTTTGTGTATTTTTTTAAGTAGGAAAATAAGTTTTTTTCCTTTTTTATTGGATTATGATGGCCTATGAATTATCTTGAGCTTTCCATCTAATGACAAACATTGGTATATTTGCATTCTTAAGTTGATTGATTGTTTAAGACTGTCTTCTCTAGGTAACTATCTAGTTACTTAGAGGTGATCTTTAGGATTAGGGGCTTAATTAAGTCTTAAAAGACTTCAATACTAGCTAGATAGTTACTTAAAATACTTAGTTAACTGATTCATCAATTAAGACAAGACTTGAGTAATATTTGACTGGCTTTTTTATTCTTATTTTATTTTTACTGGAGGTTGGGAGGACTGCAAAAAATAGAAAAAGGCATTGGGATAAATTAAAATCCTTGTGGAGTAATATGAATCTAAGGTAGATGTTGATAACTATCGAGAGTATGAACTTCTATAATGCATGTTTGAAAGCTTCTATCCTGAAAAAAATAAACAAATAAAATAAAAGAGGAACTGAAAAATTAATAAATTTGGGTTTGTTTTTCTCTCCCTTCTCATTTCTTATATTTTAATGATCTGTACGAGTAACTTGAAAGTGAGCTTTTAGAGTCCATTGGAGGTCAAATAAGCCTTCTGGGTTAGCATAAACCAATACGAATTAAAAAGATAGCAAATTAGATAAGAATAAAAAACTACACACATTGAAATCTTAAATAAGTGATGATAGTCAGGATTGTAGATGGATCTCAAGAATCTAATTTTTTGGGCTGGAGTTTGATTCATTTTTTGTTGGTTGTTACCTATGGCATTTTTGAGTTCAAGGCCTTATTCTCTTAATATTGCTGGTTTTCTATTAATTTTAGATACTTTAATGCCTTTTATTTTATTTTTCCTCTGTAGGTTATTTAAAAAATAATAAATGGAGACCATTCGAGAAATTAAAAAGGGGTTGTAACCCTGCACCCCTGCATGGATATAAGCGTTTTGAGACATTGGCATTATTGCATGTGAAAATTGCAAGAAAACCCTAATTTTATTGGGGTAATTGAGGATCCTTTTTTGAAAAATTAGCAGCTTCTCTGTTCAAAAGAGAGTTTGGCATTGTATAGCTAGACCTGAAATTACACGAAAGCCCCTAATTTTAATTAGGAATTTTATTGTATTCAAATGAGAGGTATTTGGCATCTAGAGGAAGACCTAGATTGCTCGAGACTTAGACGTAGGCCCATCGAGGATTTAAGGGACAGATTCAAAGAATATGGGAAGAAAGACCAGATGGCTTGAGAGATTAGAGATGATATTTGAGTATTCTTTTTTCTTTTGTACATTTACGTTTGTATTATACGATATATAGGATTTGTTATAGAATTATTTTACTTTTGATGTTAGATAAAACTCCTTTTTTCAAAGGAATGATAAATCCTTATTTACTCATTCTATGCCATTGAATGATGTTTAAATTTTCTATATTTTTCTCTCTTCTTTTATGACACTTTGAATTAGAATTAAATATAAGTGAAATATCATCTTTAATTTCTACATAATGGTATGAGTAAATAATCTCACACTTTGGACATATATTTTCGTGACTTTGATTTTGGTTTCACCTTATAAAAATCTCATATTTCAATATGATTTTTCCTTGTTTAGTTGATGTACGATTGTCTAGCCCACGTTAGACATTATTCACAATTCTACTAGTAATGTCTTGTTTGATTGAAATGTTCAAATAATTTTGGAGTTAATTCATTCGGCATTAGTTTTGGTATAAATACCGAATTATATGGCGGAGTTCTGTGGTCATAAGTGCTTTACTCAATAATAGTAATAATCATAATAAATGATTTTTTTAGTGTTAATAATCAATGATTTAGATTATTGTAAATTTAAGTAATATTTCTTAATTTAAATCTATTTGTTTGTAAACATGTAATATTATTAATTTATTTTTTAAATTTAATTTGTTTATATAAAATATAATTTCATCTAAATGAAATTAGAAATTTCATTGTTAAGACCTATGAATCGATTAAAACCTTATATTCATACTTGAACCACTCTAATTCAATAAAACCTTCCAAAAAAATTTAAAAATTCTTGAGTAACAACCCTTGGATTATAAAATATTTTTTAAATATCATTAAAAAAACTACAATTTCATGCTTCGTTATCTTTTTTATATACTTATATAAAAGTTTAGTCAAAATTCTTATTAAATAAATTTATTAAAATTTTAATTAAAAATAATTATCAAGTTTAATTATAAAATTCTACCAAATGATTATTTATTTATTTATTTTAAGTTTAAGAACATATGAGGATGGAGATTTGAATCTCTAATTTTTTTGGTGATAATATATATTTTAATTAGTTAGAATATGCTCTGGTTGATATTTATTAAATAAATTTATCAAAATGTAATTATTCAAATAAAATTTGTTATTATAAAATTAGTTACATATTAATCTATATACTATTTTTTGTTTAATATAATTTTTTAATTTTAAAATAAAAAAGTTACGATAATTAAAAGTTACAAAAATATAAATTTATTCAAGTACTAGTGTTAAAGTTAAATTAAAAATTTACATCATTTTAATAAATTTATTCATCAGAAAGATTGACTAAATTTGTAATATAAATTTATGAGAAAGAGAATGAAATATGAAAAAAATAGTTTTTTTTTCTTTCTATTTTATTAAAAAATAATTTTATTGATTTAAATTTATATTTGATATAAGAAAAAAAATTCAATTTAAGAATAAATTAAGACAAAAATGATGATAATATATATGTTGAATGAAAAATTGTAGCAAATCAAAAGACGCCACGTGTCCCTTTAGTAGCTGGTAACACCAATCGGTCCGACCAAATT
>JAOANK020000068.1:989610-1004296 GCA_026257165.2 Telfairia occidentalis | reverse complement strand
TGGCTTTCGAAGAATATGATGGAGTTGAGGAATAATAAAATTCTCTCATATTCTTGAGGTGAAATTTTTTTTTTTTTATTTTGGAAAAATTAATGTATAGCCAAATTAATGGATTGCTTCCACTTATTTATCGGATCATAACTTCAATGTTGGAGAAATGAGAGATAAAATAAGACATTTCTTTTGAAATTTATTTTTTTGAAAATTCATTTTTTTAAAAACTTTCCTTTATAACCCTTTCCAAATGAATTGAAATTTGGAATCACAACATCAGATGTCAGATGTAAGGTTCTCGGCCAAAAGGTATTTTAATTTATGTATATAAAATTTTCTATCTTTTACATCTATTTCATTAGTATTTGATTTATATATTTTGTGTTTAGTTGCATAATGGTATAAAATTACGTTGTGCATTCCATATTATGTATTTTTTCTTTCTAGTAAATTTTTCTTATGTTATTCTTCCAATATATTTATTAACTCTAGCATTTATTTCATAATAATCTTTGTACATTCTATTTTAGCTTTTGCATCATTGGATGGTATATATTCTATTTGTATTTCATATTCTTTATTTTCTTTCTAATGCCTTTTTCTTGTGTTATTATTATTTCGATAAATTTATAATTTCATTATTATCTTTGGTATATTTTGCTTAGCTTTTGTGTCTCAAAATGCTTGTAAATATAATACTTTAGTGTCTCTAATTGTAAGGTTTAGTTTCTGTCAGTTTAATAATAGGTTTTATCGACTATTACAGTAAGAAAAGGTGGCTTTTGATATGTTCTTGTTCATTCGAAAAATGTAGATGAAGAAATTAAGAGGTTTTAATTTTTGTATATATAAATTTTAATTTTTTGCATCTATTTCGTGAGTATCAGATCTTTGCATATTTTGTGTTTAGTTTATATCATTTGATGGTATGTAATTAATTTGTGTGGTCATTATTCTATACATTTTTTTTAGTGCCTTTTTCTTATGTTATTGTTCCAATAAATTGATTGTCTTTTTGCATCTATTTCCTAATTATTTATTTCTCATCTTCAACTTTTTCAGAATTTTTTTTGTCTATCGAAATTATTTTTCTATCAATTTCTGAATTTTTTTTTGTTTGGATTTTCCTCTGTTTTCTGGTTTCTCTCCTTAAAAATTCCTCTTTTCGTTCTAAATTTTCTCTCGAGTTTTGGTCTCTAACAATTTCTACATTTTTTTTTTTAATTTCAATTTACTTGTGATTTTAGAATACTGTCGAAAACTAACTTATTTTTATCCAAAAGTTTCTCTTAAGTTTTTCAACTTTTTTCCTCGCTAAAAAGTTTTATTTTTACCGTCCCTCTCTTTCTAACCTTATTCAAACAAATTTTTTTGCATAAATATACTTGGCTTAAAATTTTCTAAAACTTTTCCCTGTTTTCATGAATATAAATATACTTGTTCTTTAACCCTTCATTTTTCAGTTCATATTAAACCCATCGTACTCGCTATTAACCACGCCCTCCAAAAAATCCCTCATTATTTAATAATATAATTTGCTCAAAATTTTCGTATTTTAAGAACCATTCAAATCTTTTTTCTTTTTTAATTCGTACTCAAAAAAAATTATTCATAGAAAAGAAAAAAGAAGGAAGTCAACGTGGAAACCCAGTCAATCAATATTTATTTCCCAAAACCTTATATTTGAGCCAAACAGTTGTGGTTATTTATTATTTTCTAGAAAGAAAAGACAGCTGGCATTAAGGGTATTATGTACCCTGCCGCAGCTGATTGCTCCCCACGTCCTGATTGAGGATATAGTAGTAATTTCATCACTCAACGTGCAGCTCTGATTGGTCAATGTTAATTACTTTACAATTTGATTGTATCTGTTGCTCTCCGTCTGACTTGTCCCATTTGCCTTTATTACAACACGCGGGAAAATCATCCGAACTAGCCATGAAACGACACCGCTTGAAGGAAACGACGGCGTTTTTCCATAGCTTTCACCGTCGAAGTTGACATTCCGAGATAACCGTGTCGGCATGTACAAGTCTAACTTTTTTTTATTTCTTCCTTCCCTCCCAGCTACTCGTAATTACGAATTCCAAGTGATCAGTTGAATTGATGAATTTCTCTCTCTCACTCGGGAAAAGTCGTTTTGGGAAAACTTCAAAGCTATGAGGAATTTGTATGACTTCTATTTCTTTGCGCTCAAACTTGTTATGGGTCTGTGATTTTGGTGGGGTTTTGTTCTTCAATTAGAGGGAAAATCCCTGAATTTTTTCCAAGGGGGCTTAAGTTTATTTATGAGTTTTGTCGAAGAGTTTGATTGATTTGGAGTTTTGGTATTGTCTGATTGCTTCTTCTCTTTGACGGGTTGGAAGAGTTTTTAAGTTTCTTCTTCTTTAGGGTTCTCAATTATGGCTGATGAGCAGAGAGTTCGAGTAGTTCGCTGTCCTGGATGCGATAATCTCTTGCCTGAACCTTCTGGACTCCCGGTTTATCAGTGTGGTGGGTGTGGTGCTGTTCTTAGAGGTATGAATTTGCTTAACCCTTTTGTTCCCTCTTGTTTGGCTGCTGAGAAATTAATTGAAGAAAGAGAAGAAAAAGTAAAGAGCTGGAAATCTTCAGCCCCACTAATCTTGTTGTTTGCCAATCTTGAATGTTTCTAAGATTATAAATTTAGTCTCTAAACTTTGATGTTGTGTTCTTGATGTGGTATCATGTGTGTTTGGATAAATGTCGTCTGCTTTAAGACTGTGTAATAGACCACGTCACTAATTGTTAAATATCATCATCAAAGTTCAAGTACTAAATTTGTAATTTTACGTCCTTTTGAGTGATGATTTTGGGTGAATTTAAAATTTTATCACAATATTGATGGTGCAGCAAAGAGCAAAGTTTCCCTTAATGAGAGAAAGGCTTCTGGGAGCTGTGAGAAATTTGAGTATTTATCAGAACGAGGCAGCAGTATAGGCGGTGCTTCTGACTCTGAGTGGGACAGTCCAAGCATGGAGCCAAATATAAAAGAGAGAGTCTTGAGGTCCAGAAGGACTTGCTTCAACAACAGTCCAATTAGATCAAAAGATAACGAGGACATAGATGATTATGAGAGGAAAATTGGGAAGGAAATTAAGGGAGTATTGCCTACGCAGAGGCTTGGAGATAAAGAAGTTGGTTTGGTTGAAGGAACACATGGTCAATTTTCAGAACAACGTATCGAGAGTTGGGTACGTCGATATAATCTCGAACAAGACATGAATATTTATGAATCTGATTCTCCAAGTACTGCACCATATGGTAATCCTATTGGAACAGCAAGAAACCGGGCAAATTTTGAGCATCAAAGAGTTGAAAGAGATGCATTCACAGGGTACTCTGGAAACTCTGTGGCTGTTGCTGATAGAAAAGGAGCTCCGAATTTTTGCTATCCTAGTGACAGACCTACAAGTTCTAACTTGAATCTTTTCTATGGCCATCATGAGCCTATTCAGAATTACAAAAGTCCTGTAGAAGGTTTGGACCCAAATCGAGCCGAACTCCTTAGAAGGTTGGATGAGTTGAAAGACCAAATTATGAAGTCTTGTAATTTGGGAGATAAACCAAGAGTTGTCACTGATAGAGCTCCAGTTGATCCGTACAATGGTCGAGCTACTTACAATGCCCCATTACAATCTTCAACACTGAGCCCACAGCACATCCATGGCCCTCATTACTTCGATCGAGGCAGTGGAACCCTTCCCGTGACGGGTCGTCATCACAGAAATAATGAGGATTTTGTACATGCTCCAAGGCATGTTGTGAAAGACATTCCACAGTACGAGGATCGGTTTCAGGAGCAAATGACAAGGAAGGCTAACTATCCACCCATTCATGAGTATCCATCACGGCCTCCTCGTGAACACTATCCAGAAAGCTTCATGGATTTCAAACAAGAGCCTTCTACATCACAATCTCAAGATGCTTTCTTTCACCATCCTGCCTGCTCTTGTTCACAATGCAGCAAAAGGAACAGGCAAGGCCCTCTTCAAGCGCCAAACTCTCCTATAAGCAATGTGAGAAATCCAAAAGAGCCAATCAAATCTAGTATGTATCACAATGAGAATCCTGTTGCAGTTGGATTCAAGGCTTCCGATCTGCAACGTGTCAATCGCTTTCCATCTCAAGATATACATCCGCACTCAAGACAACCAAGTGAGCTTGATTCAGACATTGATAGTTTTGGTCCAGGTCAACCAAGAAAGGCTGTAGTTTTGCGAAGAAATGGAAAGTTCTGTGATGCCATTGCTGGCGGTGCCCCATTCATTGTATGCACTAGTTGCTTGGAATTGCTAAAACTGCCTACAAAAATTTACAAGTTGGAGAGGGATTGGCAGAAACTACAGTGTGGTGCTTGTTCAATTGTCATTACCGTAAAAGTTGAAAACAGAAGGCTTGTTGTTAGCGTTCCAGCAGAAACGAAGCCCAATGAAGTTTCTCCTGATGTTGGTTCTCCCAAAAGAGTTGTCGATGCTGCCAACTTCTTAGAAAGTTCTGATAATTCTAGCAACAAATTGGTTGATACGGACCACAACAAGCCATCTGACATCCGGGATTTTAATCTTGGTGAATCTATAAAGCAGGATCTAACTCCATCTATCATTTCTTCCAAGGAAGAAGAGACCCCAGCTATCAATTGTGATCTGAAAGATCTCTCCAACTCTGCTGAATTACCTTTAACAGATTCACCATCCTTAACAAATTCCAAGGAGAATTCTGATAACCCTTCTTATCATGAACCTAACAAATACAGAGAGGGAAGTGAAAATGAGCAGAATGTTGTGGTAGATGATGTCGCTGGGGCAAGTGTGTTGGACGTCTCGTTTGAAGATTATTCAAACACTCACATCTCTCAAGATTCTGTGGAAATAAGCAAAGAAGAAGAAGAAGAAGAAGAGGACGAAGAAGATCAAAACAAGATCGGTAAAGAATCTGAAACCTTCTTTGTGGGTCTCAGCAGAAACAACTTAAGAGATTTCTCAAGATCTAGTGAAATTGTGGATAATGGAAAACCTACAGTTTCAGTTAATGGGCAGCCTTTACCAGCTCATGTAGTCAAAAAGGCTGAAAAGCAAGCTGGACCAATTCTTCCTGGGGATTATTGGTAAGTTTCTTTCTCACACAACTCTTGGATACTTTCCTCATCTTTCAAGTTTCAAAACTTGCATTTATAGTATTTATAATAAAAGTAGCAGTTGCTTCCAGAATTTTGACCTCAAAGGATTAGTTGAAAAATGATTTTAAGTTAAACGAATGGTCTCTTCGAAAGATGATCTTTAATCCAAACGGCCAAAAGTTGAAAATAGTTTGAAAATGCAAAAAAAGGATCTTCAAATACCATATGAAAGTAGAAGTTCTCTTCAAAATGCATATAAATGAAGTCTTATATTAATAAAACATCTGCCATAACATTGTGTTTTCCCCCGGTAATCTGTGGTTACTAGGTATGATTACCAAGCTGGATTCTGGGGTGTAATGGGCCATCCATGTCTTGGCATCATTCCTGTGAGTTTTCTGTTGATTTCCAGTTTAAGAACTTCTTTCCTATGGTTTAATAGCTCGAAGTTATTGAATATGCTAATCAACTAACTTCTTCTCTGCTTTCAATTCAGCCGTATATCGACGAGTTCACCTATCCCCTGCCGAGGAACTGTGCTGCTGGAAACACTGGAATCTATGTCAATGGGAGAGAACTTCATAAAAAGGATTTGGATCTGCTTTCTAGCAGGGGGTTGCCTACTACTGCAGATAAATTTTATAGAATCGACATTTCGGGAAGAGTGGTAGATGAAGATTCTGGGAAACAGTTATATTTCCTGGGAAAACTCGCACCGACGTAAGTTCTGTCTAACATCTCCTATTGGTCTACTGAAACTTGAAACAAAGTGAATTTAGTTCATTTGATCTTGTTCTTCTCAGTTTCTTATTTTTCGAAAAGAAAAACCGAAATGTGTTGAAAACTAACCAACCATATTAACTTGTAAACAACTTACCATATTTCCTTTGAAGAGCAACTAGAAAGATATTTGACCATGAACACTTTTTGAACAGCATTGAGAAGGTAAAGCATGGGTTTGGCATGAAAGTACCAAGAACACTCAAGTCACACACAAGCATTTGAGTTTTGGAAATCAATCCTCCTTCAGATGTAGCTTCCATTTCATGTAAAATAAGCCGATGCAGCGATCGATCGACCCGTGTACATTCAATCAGTGGTTGATGGCTAATACCATACCTTTTGCCTTATGGAACTCCAAATCTTTTGCTTTACATTCTTTCTGAATTGTGAGAAATTGTTTCTGTATAATTTGTCTGAGCATGTAAAATTGGAAGTTCATATTTTTTTTAATTTATTTAAAGATTAAAATTCATCCTTTTTTAGGAGGGGTTGAAATTCAGAAAAGTGTTACTATGAACAATAATGTTTTGAGATATTAGAATTTTGGTCTGTTTTATTTCTCATTGGTTGGCTGTATCCAACCAGATATTTTCCTATGTTTTCTCAACATATCTTGATCTTTTGGTTCTGTTGTAGCCTCACTAGTAACTGTTGAAAACATTCGAAAGCACCAAAATCAGCTCCCTTTCTCTTTTTATTAGTATGATCTTATTCAAGTGTTTCTAGACCTATCAAGAATATTTTGTATGGCAAATTATACCAAATTTAGGTGATTTTTAATCTTTTAAAATTTTTTATTTAATTATATGTCTGATGTTACAAAAAATAAATTAATTAGGCCCACGGATGCTATGAAATCTAATTTGTTCATCAAAATCTAATTGTATACCTAATGTTTCATAAAAAAAATTAATTAGTCAATTTTCTATAAACAAATTCTAAAAAAAATAATGAAAATGATTTATTTGAAAAAAAAAGATATTAAGAGTAAAAATTCAAAATTAAAAAAAATGTTATAATAATATAATTTGCTCAAACTTTTCGTGTTTGAATGAAAGTCTAATTAATTAGGCACCATGCGGGTGAGGGATCGGAGGAAAAAAAAAAAAAAAAACCTTAACAAATGAAAATATATTTTAAATTCAGTTTTTTAATCATAATTAATTTATTTCCATGATTACAAATTTACATTTCTTGGTTATATGTATCAAATATAGTATTTTCTGAAAAAGAAACCTTCACCAACGGTCAAAAGAATTTGAGGCGCCGGATTTCAAAACAAGTCGGCAATCTCAGTAATTCATTTGAATTTTGAAAAAACAAAGCCGACCGTTGAGCTTCTTTCCCCCTTTATAAAACTCTCCCTTTATCGTTTCAAAATTTTCACATTTCGCCTTCAAGCCCTTAATCCTCGCTCTCGGTTTCCTTTCTCTTCTCTCTTCAATGGCCGATTCCGCGACTGCCGAAATTCCGATCAACGGCGAGGCCGCCGGACGGACGAAGAAACCTAGAAATAGCCGGAAGGCTCTCAAGGACAAAAACTCGGCACTGGAAGAGCCTCAATCTCAATCCATGGTCACGAAGGTAACGCAGCCGTCGGAAGAGGAGAACCTTTCTCAGAATCAATCTTCGGCTAAAAAATCGAAATCGAAAGCTGCGCCGAAGAAGCAGCAGGCGAAGCAATCCTATAACGAAGATTTGCAGGAAATGCAGAACATGCTTCAGCAACTGAGGCTTGATAAGGAGAAGACTGAGGAGCTTTTGAAAGCCAAAGATGAGATGCTTAAGCAAAAGGATGAAGAGCTTAAGACGAGGGATAAAGAACAGGAGAAGCTCCAGGTCGAATTGAAGAAGTTGCAGAAGCTGAAGGAGTTCAAACCTACTATGGTTCGTTTCGTAATCTATTTTCTTTCTTATTCGTGTTTACTGAGGAAAAATGAACAAAAAATTGTTACCGTTTTTTTAGGTATTTTTATCACATTAATTACTTCGTAATATTGAAAATGAATCTTCAGATCTCTTTCGATTATCCATTCTGATGGTTAAAAGCTTTTCATTCTTAACCAGAACTTCCCTATGATTCAAATTTTGAAAGACAAAGAACAAGATAAGAAAGAGAAGAAGAAATGCCCGGAAAAGAAGAGACCCTCTCCACCTTACATTTTATGGTGCAAAGATCAGTGGAACGAGGTAAAACAAATTGCTGATAGTTCTTGATTATGACTGTAGAGTAATTACTTTGGAAATTTACATTTGAGGCTGTATCATCTGATACAGATCAAGAAGGAGAATCCAGCGGCAGAGTTCAAGGAAATCTCAAACATTTTGGGGGCAAAGTGGAAGAGTGTTACTGCGGAGGAAAAGAAGCCATATGAGGAGAGGTATCAGGCTGAAAAAGAAGCCTATTTGCAGATCACTTCCATGGAGAAGCGTGAGAGTGAGGCGATGAAGCTGTTAGAAGACGAACAGAAGCAGAAGACAGCCATGGATCTGCTTGAGCAATACCTTCAATTCAAAGAGGAAGCAGAGAAGGAGAATAAGAAGAAGTAGTGTACCACTCACTCTCTCTCTTTTCTCTCTGTTCACACTTTGAAAAGTGCGTTATTAATGTTTGATAAAATGTCCCTTAGGAAAGAGAGGGATCCATTGAAGCCCAAGCAACCCATGTCGGCATTTTTCCTCTTCTCTAATGAGAGGCGTGCTACCCTTCTTGCTGAGAACAAGAACATTCTAGAGGTTAGATTAGCAACTGGTTTTCAAATCTAGAATTGGGATTTCTCTGTGTTGTGTTTGGTGTTTCTATATAAGCTTTTTTGGTCCAAATTGTTACTATCAACTGTTCTTTTCCATTCAGGTAGCGAAGATAGCAGGGGAAGAGTGGAAGAACATGACAGAGGAGCAGAGAGGTCCTTACGAAGAGGTCAGCATTCATCAGAATTTTAGATTAAAAACAGATTTTGTTCATTTTTCATACAAAGTTCATATTAAATCTTGAACATATATGCAGATGGCGAAGAAGAACAAGGAAAAATACTTACAGGAGATGGAAATTTACAAGCAAAAAAAAGAGGAGGAAGCAGCAATCCTCAAGAAGGAAGAGGAAGAGCAAATGAAGCTTCAGAAACATGAAGCTTTTCTATTGCTTAAGAAGAAAGAGAAAACTGAGAATATTATTAAGGTCAAGGATAGTATTTGTCTGCCATATCTAGAGATTGCTTTATAATATTTAAACTAGCCATTGATATGAGTTTTTTCTGACTAACAATAAATAGAAAACAAAGGAGGAGCGCCAGAAGAAGAAGAAGAAGGAAGGGAAGAAGAATGTTGATCCTAACAAGCCTAAGAAGCCTGCATCCTCTTACATCTTATTCAGGTTGCACAAAAACAAAACAAAGCCACCCACTAAACACAGAAGATTTGTGGAGATTCTTGTTACTGAACTTGTTTCTTGTGTTAATTTGCAGCAAAGAAGCAAGGAAAAGTGTAATGGAGGAGAGGCCTGGAGTTAACAATTCCACAGTTAATGCACTGATTTCAGTGAAATGGAAGGTTTGGATTTACTGCAATTCTATTACTGGTTAGTGTAAGAACATTTTGGTTATTCTTCTGGTTGCTGAGAAAATGGTCTGTTTTGTTCTCTATTTTTGGGGTCTGTAGGAACTAAATGAAGGGGAGAGAAAAATCTGGAATGACAAAGCTGCAGAAGCAATGGAAGCTTACAAAAAGGAAGTGGAGGAATATAACAAGTCTGTTGCTAAAATGAAGGGTGATGAGAAAGCCTGAAAATGAAACAGCAACAAAAATTTGTTTTTTCACTGTTCAAGTGTTTTTTTGAACAGTCCCTAACCCCAATGACTGGCTTTGATTAGTTGTAGGTTTTTTTTGTGCTGTTAAATCTCAAGCTGTTGATGAGAAGTGGAAAGACAAATGTACTGATGAAATTGGTACTAGTTTTATTTCAGTGAGAAAATTGTCTAAATCAACTATTTGGAGAGGAGTAGGCTTGTCCACCAAGCCCAACCATGGTCTATATAAACCAATGGGCCTAGACTGGAAAAAATGGTAAATTATAATTGAAAATCCTTATAAAATAAAATGTTATATTATATTTTTTAAACATAAATAATAATAATAATTTGAACAGATGCAGATTTCTCGAACTTTTGACTTATTGGTCAATAATATATAGATATGTCTTCGTCAATTGAATTATTATCAAATTAGCTGAAATTCTCATAATGATTTTAAAAATAGTTTTAACGGTGAGTACTAAATAAGTATCCTCAACTTGATGTTGAAATATGACTGAGTAGAGTTTGTGATCGAGTATAATTAATTCTTTTTAATAAAAAATAATATTCCACAAATATTGGCCCATTATATAATAAATTAGTGGGCTAGTGGCTACCATATTTTTTTATCAGCCAAATAAAAAAACGTAGAAGGCATGTAGTTAATATTTATGATATGTTTGACTTGTTCCATCTTTAAATATCATTCGCCGTCAGTTTCAGTTTCGCCTCCCCTTCTCCATTTGCCCTGGATTTCACCGCCGCCGACGGCGACAACTTTGACAACAATTCTCGCCGTCTTCGATACACTTCTTCCTCCTCCGATATTCCTTATAGGTCTTCACAACAATGGTGAATCAGCCTCCGATCACCGACGATCGATTCTCCGACGCCGATCGCCAAAACGACGCTGGAGCATCATTCGTCCTCCAATCCAAAGGTAAACGCCAAGAAGATTTTGCGATCGTCTCTTTAATTCTCGATTCTCTGGATGATCGATCAATCGGTCGTCGTATGTAGATTAATTTTTGTTCCGGCGATTGACGATTTAAACAGGGGAATGGTGGCATGCGGGATTCCATTTGACGACGGCGATTGTCGGACCGACGATTCTGACTTTGCCGTACGCGTTCAGAGGATTGGGATGGGGGTTAGGGTTTTTCTGCTTGACGATTATGGCGGTTGTGACTTTCTATTCTTATTTCCTCATGTCGAAGGTTCTCGATCACTGCGAGAAGGCCGGCCGCCGCCATATCCGATTCCGGGAACTCGCCGCCGACGTGTTAGGTATGTTTACTGCTTTTAAATTCGGCTTTGCCTTTTCCAGCGAATTCCGTTTCCAAAAGTTTCTTAATCTTAACCAAGCGCATCATCACATTTCACATGCGCGTATTCGGTTTTTTGTTCTGCAATTCTCTGTTAATAGAAACTTACAACTAAAAAGGTCGTCAGATTTTTTTTTTTTTCCTTTTAGAATGAAAGTAATGATAGGAAAGTGAAAGGCCCTTGTTAAAGTTTCCTATACGTGATATATATGATATGAATTTCATTTTTTTAATTTTGTAAATTTTTTAATATATTTTAATTTTAAATAAAAGCCTCGTAATTTTTTTTTAGTTCAACAATTTGACATCTTTTTTATCGAAAAGATGTGCTTTAATTAATTATGTTTGATTTGACGCTTATCAAATTATTTATGTCACATTTCTGAACGACATCTCCTTGAAAATTCAATGTTACAGGTTTCTCATCCAGATTTCTTAGAGAAGATTTTGTGTTGCTCTTTTTTAGATTATTGTTAAATACATTAACGACAAATTAACAACTATGACTAAACTGTAGACCTGAGTATAACTCAACTAGCTACGGTATATACCTTCAACCAAAAGGTCTGAGGTTCTTCAAACCCCCACTCCATAAGTTTGGGATTGAAGAACCATCGATCGTAGATATCTCATGCCTTATTTACTAAACTATGCTCGATTTTACAGTTTGAGATTTAACTAGAATGGACGTAAAAAGTGAGGCAAAATAAAGCGGTTAAGACTTTCCAAAGTTATCCAAATAAGTCTTTTTTTGGTTCAACAATGTGTGAGAGTGAAAATTTGAATTCTAACCTGCGACGACACCCAAATAAGTTTTAAACTATCATAATTCATAAATTGACAAGTGGGAGAATTTTTGTGATAGACTATGTACACACACACGCATGTATGAAAATTTGAGGGTGGGAATGTGAAAGGTAACTGGAAAGAAAATGGCTACGTTGGCACCAAAAAGAGAGAGAGAGAGAATTCCACGCGGAAATTGCTTACTGCATAAGCCAAGTCTTTAGCTTTTAGACACATAGCATTTAATACATTATTAGGGGTTGACAGGTTCCCACTGCTAATTACTCTTGTGCACATCCATATTAGCTTTTAGACGAATGACATCACTGGTTACGCCCATTGGTCTCTTTGTTGCCCACACGAGAAACCAAATACCATACCCCATAACTAGTCTTTGTACTATATACTAAAAATCTTATTATATAATAATCGGGGTACATAATTAGATAAATATTATTTGATCCTAGCTAAGTCGAGCACAATTAAATTGGTTAAAGATATATTTTTTTTTTTATCAAAATGTCATGGATTCAAATCTCCTCACCTCATATGTGGTTGAACTCAAAAAAATATTATTTGACCATATCTATCTTTAATTTTAGAATTTAAAATTTTTGTAGTGTTCTTAAGATACTTTTATTGGTAAGATTTAATTTCAAGATTTTATCGCTATATTTTTCAGAATTGAAATAGTAGATTTAAACCTAATCGTAAATATGGTAATTACGTTTGAAGAAATTTTTTTTTTTTAATTTGCTAAAAGTTGATTGGGCTTATAAATCTAAATTTTGTTTTCGAAAGTTTTCCGGGGTAGGGTAACGTAAATTTAATACTATTATATATTTAAAAAATGTTATAAGTTTTTTTCTCTTTCTAATATAGTGTTGCCTTTCAAAGTGAGTTTGGAATGATTTTGTGGAAAGGAAAAAGAATTTTCGTAGTGTTTAATTATGTTATAAAAATTGGTTTTGAAAATCCTAAAAAAAATCTTGAAGTTCTTTTAAGAGAAATACTTAATTAATATTTCTTTTGAAAATGTTTATAGAAAAAAAAACTTGAAAGCATCTTTTCTTTTTTTTTCAAAAGTCATCCTAAATTCACATTTAATACCATGTCTATTCAAATTTGAGTTAAATTTATATAGATTATGCTATTTTTGTAAAATTTTAAGCTCTTGCTATATTTGAAAATATAAGCTAAGCTTAAAAACAGTAGAGTTATGTTATTTGTTTTTGGTAAACAGGATCTGGATGGATGTTTTACTTTGTAATATTTATACAAACGGCCATCAACACTGGAGTTGGAATTGGAGCAATCTTACTTGCAGGACAGTGCCTCGAGGTGTGTGCTAACTCTTAATGCCGTCTATTCTCAGCATTATGTTATGTTATGTTATGTTATCAAATGAAACCCATTCTTACAAGTTTCAATTCAACCACTGATTTTGAACAAAAGAAAAAGAAGACAAAAAAAAAGGACAAACAAGGCCAGGAACAGTCAATTTGCTTTAATTGATAATTAGTGTGTGAAATGAAATGTTGACCCAATGAAAGCATGAACACGTTCTAGTGGGTTTTTCTTCATTTTTTCGTTCTCCTTTTGGTGGTGAGTATTTATTGAGTGGGTCAGTGACTTTTCTTTCTTTCTTCTAGTCGGTTTTGATTCAGTTTCACGCTACTCAAATTACTATTACTTTGTAATTCGAAAACAATAGCTTGTATCTACTAAAATTTAGACTTAAATCCTATTTTGCTTTATATGTATTTTCATATTAGTTTAGAAATGTTTTAGTTGCTTAACTTTTAAATAATTTATTCAGTTGTTAAACTTGGCACAAAAAGTTATTGGAGTATTTACAATTAATATTGATCATTAGATGAGGTTTAGGTTTCCCATTTGTCTAAAATGCTTGAAATCATAAAAGGAAAATAAAACAACAACTAAAGTAGTTTAGTGATAACTTTAAAAGGCCTATTCGGGGATAAATGTGAGGTAATCCATTTTGTTTGTTCTGGTAAGAAAAAATGATTGAAGTTGAAGAATAGTGACAACAAATTGATGTGGTACTGTTGGTGATGGATGACAAAAACAGATAATATATTCGAGCCTTTATCCGAATGGATCAATGAAATTGTACGAGTTCATAGGAATAGTAACAGGGGCCATGATCATTCTGTCCCAGCTTCCAACCTTCCACTCTCTTAGACATGTCAATCTGGGCTCTCTGGTTCTCAGCTTGGGCTACGCCTTTCTTGTTGTTGCTGCTTGTATCATTGCAGGTACGTATTACATTTCCAATTCCTTTCATTAATCAACCATATTCTTCAAGTTTTTTCCATACACCCATGACCAGCATTTGGTCATTAGTTTCAATTGCTTTTGCGACCAAGGATATGTCTTTTAACCTTGGCCAATGTGCATTTTAGAGGGTTAAAAAGGAATGTTGTTACAATTTAGAAGTGCTTATCAAAAGAAACTTAAGTATTTGAAAATGTTTTTTGAAGAAGCAATTTATTTTTGTTTTTATTGGGGGTTTTTTTTTTTTTTTAAATTTCAAGTACTTTATTTTCAATTGAATAATACTTGTCTACTTTTCCTATTCATTCTCTATTGACCGTCATTTAAAATTTTACAATTAAGGGAGATGAATGAAAAAAGTGAGAGAGAAAAAAGAATATTCCTTATTCTTTTAGAAAAAATACACCTATTTTGTCACTTTCTCTCACTAATTTCCCTCTTCACATATATTTTGTCACATAAACTTGTTCTTATTAGCTTCATATATTTTTTTTTATTCCGATCACTATTCTCTCTCTTAGACTTCTACACAATTCCACACCAATTTCTAGTACTAGCTTTTCTCCCTCTTT
>JAOANK020000068.1:969015-989510 GCA_026257165.2 Telfairia occidentalis | reverse complement strand
CACACACTTTGTCACACTTATTTATTTGTTAGCCTAAATTATATAAAATACTCTTATACTTTATACTTTATTTCAAAATTACTTTTACACTTTCAAAAGTTTCAATATTACTCTTCACATTTGCTAAACATTTCAAAAATACCCTTAAACCAAAATTCTATTGAAAAATTCATAAAAAAATTAGATGGTTATCAACGTCAGCTTCAACATTTGTTGGTTGAGATCAACTAAAGTTCTACGTTTGCTTCCACGTAAAGCACACGTTGAAAGTTACTTCATTTTTCTCGAAATTTTTTTTAAAAAATTTGGTTTAAAGGTAGTTTTGAAATGTTTGGTAAAGTTGAAAGATAATATTGAAACTTTTGAAAGCCTGAGAGTTATTTTTGAAACTAAGTAGAAGGAACATAGGTATTTTATATAATTTAGCCTATTTATTATTATTTTTTATTTCAAAATTTTCATTCAAATAGTTTTTCATAAATTTAATTTTTTTATTTAATTTTAGTAATTTATCAAATCTACAATCCCCCCCCCCCAAAAAAAAAAAATCTAAATTAAACCAGTAACTTGCATTTTTTAAATATTGAAACCAAACAAAAAAAACAATTATTATCAAGCGAGGCAAGAGAGAAATATAGATGGAAAACGATGCCTTCTGGAATTATGTTAGAGAAATCTGTACCGTCATGATGATTGATATAGACCGACAACCAAAAAAATACCTTCAGCTATTTCAACGACTCCACAACAAATTGATAATGCGCATGCTTCTTTTTTGTGTGTGTAATTGAAGCAACCAGAAAAGAAGCTCCATCAAGGGATTATTCCTTAGAATCCTCAGCGAAATCAAGGGTCTTCAGCGCCTTCACTTCCATCTCCATTCTAGCAGCCATTTTTGGGAACGGAATCCTCCCCGAAATCCAAGTAATTAATTCTAATCTAATTACACATGTACCTTCTAATCTTATATCAGCTGGATCATGATCAAGACTTTTGAATGTATATATATGTGAGATTTTAATTAATCGTTAATGTAATGAGATAACAAATTAATTCAATTCTTAAGTGGCTGGCTTTTGTGAACGAAACAGGCCACTCTGGCTGCTCCTGCTAGTGGGAAGATGGTGAAAGGGCTTATGATGTGTTACAGTGTGATTTTCGTAACTTTCTATGCCATTGCTGTGTCTGGATATTGGGTCTTTGGCAACAAGGCTACCTCCAATATTCTGCAGAGCCTGATGCCCGACAATGGGCCTTCTCTGGCTCCCACTTGGCTTTTGGGCCTCGCTGTCATCTTTGTTCTTCTTCAACTCCTCGCCATTGGGCTGGTAACTTTTCACCTCTCATCCTTCCATCACGAGTTTAATAGTCTGTGAAATCAATATAATGTGTAGCTTAAATTTTTATTTTTATGTGGTCCATCAACTTCAACAAAGAAGTTTTTTTGAGTATGTGTTCTATATATTGAAAGAAAGGGTTGCAAAAAGTGTGCTCAAAAAAGAAAAATTAGTGTATCGTTCTTGGTGGAGGAGAAACTTCTCTCAAGATTAGTGAGGTAGGTCATGAGCATAATTCAAAGAGCGCATCTCTTTTATATTTTAGTAACCAAAAAACGTTGTAGTATTGAACTTTCTTCTCATATGATTAATTTAGGTCAATTGATTTTAGAATACTCTGTGGAATTCGTAAAATAATTTTAAAACTTGTTAAATAGTGGGGTGTTTTTTTTCTTAAAAAAAAAGTAAAAAATATGTTTTGAAAGGCATGTTTGATCTAAATTAATATAATGACTTTAACATATATACCTTTCTTAGCTTGAAGAGATGTTTATATATATATATATTATTTAAAATAGAAAATTTTCATGAAATAGTATATGATACATGTATTCTAAAAATGCTATAGCATTTTGTTGCGTTTAAATATATTTTTGTGTGATTTTTATTATTGTACATGTTTATATTATATTTGAACTTAACTTAGATGTAGATTAATTAATAATCTCTACAAAATTTCAAACTTCATACTGCGTTTGATTATACATGTTTATGAATATATTTTCCTAATATTGTTCCTATAGCTTTTTTTTTTCTTTTTTAGTTCAACAACATATGGGGGTGGGAGTTGGAACACATGACCTCTTTGTAGCCAATTGAACTATGCTCGGTTTGGCCTATAATTCATTTGATTTGAGTCCACCTACTTAGAACGCCAATATTTTTTTAATAAGTTATAAAATTTACAATATTTAAGCGAAAGAAAAAAAGAATTTGTTAAAGTTGTCATGATGTAAAAATATGCTGCATATCATTTTTTAGTTGAACTCAGAGCACCAGTTGAGAGTGGTGGACATGTCATCATCAGGTATATTCACAAGTGGCATACGAGATAATGGAGAAACAATCAGCAGATGTGAAGAAAGGAATGTTTTCCAAAAGGAACCTAATTCCAAGGCTCATTCTAAGGTCAATATACATGATTATGTGTGGATTTTTTGCTGCAATGCTCCCATTTTTTGGAGACATTAGTGGCGTAGTGGGTGCAATAGGCTTCATTCCTCTTGATTTCATCCTACCAATGCTTCTCTACAACATAACCCACAACCCACCCAAAACATCCATCACCTATTGCACCAACCTTTCCATCATCATCCTCTTCACTGGGGTCGGCTTCATGGGTGCTTTCTCTTCCATAAGGAAGCTCGTTATGGATGCTGAAAAGTTCAAGCTCTTCAGCAATGACGTTATTGATTGAATCCCGTTTTGCTTCTCTAAGGTACCGTCTCGTTATTGTCACTCTCTTCTTTCGTTGCTCATTGAAAAAAATGCAAGCTCTTTCTTTATGTCCCTTGAGATATATGGATGGAGTGTTTTTGTCGTTTGAGCGATTGGATAAAACTTGGATTGATGTGTCTGGTAAATAAGATGTTCGTTGAAGGAACAGGGTGGAGAAATTTGATGGAATATTATCACTTTCGATTTAGTGCGGAGGGAGACACTCTTTTGTTGACCTTTCAAGACACATATTGTAATGTGAAGTGGAATTGAAAAAAAAGGAGGATGTGTATTAAAGGCAAGTATCCTTGTTTGCTTAATAGCCGTCAAAGAGATAATGTCGATATTTAGAGTAAAGAATTGTAAATTATTTATTTATACCATTTATTTTTGTTAGTGTGGTTTAATGTTTAAACCTGTAAACATTGTAAAAGTTGTACTGTGAATTCTTGTTGAAGTTTCAAACCTCACAAGCTCCCATCTTGCTTGTTCTGATGATCAAGTACCAAAATTCAACAGTGTGGCCCAGCATTCTCATTGTGGCAAGTTGAGCCTGAGCCAATTTTTGTGATTTTTATCATGGAAAATGAAAAATAGGAATTATTTGAATTATTTGATGCGTCGCTTTCCTATTCTACATTATCGCTTATTAAGAAAATCTATTTCGTTAGGGTCTGCATTTCCTCTTATATATCAATTGTCATCTAATTTGATACATGATTCAATATTTACTCTGGTCTTGAGCTTGTTTTCTTTCATTGATCTTATCACTTAGAAATTAATGGGTAAATCTTTCATATCTAGATCTTGTTGAGTACTTGAAAGACGTTAGACGACATACAGACCTAAAATATATATTAATGTAGATATAAACTAAATTATACTAGGTGTGAATCTCAGACGTATGTATAAAGATATTTCTAAGTATTTTAGTAGAAATTTGAGATAATTAAGCATTTAGATTTCTACATTTGAACAGAAAGAAAAAAAAAAGAAAATTAACTTAAGATGTGCAGAAATATTTTTCACAAACGTATTAATATATTGATTCGGCTGACCAAGTATGATTAAGTTAAAATTCTAGTTTTTATCTCACTTATATCTTTATTATTGATTCAAGATTTATATATATATATATATATATATTTCTCTTTTTTGGAATTCAACAACATATAGAGGTAGAAGATTCAAATCCACGGCCTTTTGGTTTGGAAGATATTGTAGAAACGATTAATCTCGAATACCACTTAGAATAAATTAGCACAAAAGGAAATAGACAATATCTTGAAAAAAGAAACTTTTATTAAGAAAGTATAAAAGTTCTCTCACACTCACTTCTCACTCTCTTGCTCACTTTTCTAGCTTTTTTTTTTTCTTTTCTTTCTTTTTCTCTTTCTCTTTTTCTTTCGTTTCTTTCTTTTCTCATTTATGGAAACGCACTCAATATTAATATGTAAATTATCTTTAGAGCCCAAGTCAAAAGATATTTCTAGGCCTCTCTGGAATGAAGTGTCCTAGTAAATTAGCTTTCCTTATCCAAAAGAATTCTCTAGAATTTTTTGGATCCTAAGAAAAAACTAAGATATTTCTAGACATATTTTTTCTAGATAGTTAGTGTTGTGCTTTAATCAGCATGACTTAACCAATTGAGCTATACTCGATTTGACTATTCAACATTTATATATCAAATTAACCTTAATTCATCATAATGCAAATTAATATACCATAAAATCTCTCTCTCTCTCATATGTGTGAGTGTGAGAATGACATGTAACTAATCTAAGTCCAATGAATGATGTCCTTTTCTTTTCTTTTCTTTTGGAGGGTTGGTTTTAAAAGGTTGATGTTGGAAGTTGGATCAAAGCTATAAATGTTTAATTATAGATTACAAAAGGAAAAAAAAAATACTCTCTTATCTTAATTTGAGGATGGTTTCTATAGATTGATAAAGTTTACCTAACATTATCTTAATGCGGTTTTGTGACAACAAATACAACTAATATATTCACATGATTTTGTCCTTTCTATGTTACTTCCAAATATTCTCTCTCTTACTTGTCTGTACTCGTGTCTTCGTCTATTTTGCAAGAAGACTTCGATAGTAATTAAAAATAATAATAATAATAATTAATGAAATATAGCAGGTAAAAATACCGACTTTTGCCCATTAATCATGATTTTTAAGTAAAAATGAGAAATCTTTAGAAAGGGGGCTTTTATAAGAGATCGGGAAGTTTCTACATTTAAATAAATTGGTTTGATAATGAATTTATAATTTTTAGTGTTTTATATATAAAAAACTAACGATTTTTAAAAATTTAGATGAATTAACTTGTTGGAGTAAGGATTCGAACCTTCCACTATGTTTTAACCAATTTAGTTATATTCAAAATTTTAATAAATATTGATTTAACTTAAATGAAAGAAATTAATATGAAAAATTATCCAAAAAAAAAAAAAAGAAGTAAAAATGAACAACATTAATTCATTGAGCCATATTCAACAACCATGATCATAATTATGAAGATTAAAGTCAACAAAAATGATTAATATACATGCCAAAGCAACAAAATTTTCAGCTAAGAGGCATAAAATATTCTATATGATTTTGCAATAAAATAATTAAATAATTAAATAAAAGAGATGATTATTAGGTGTGGGCAGCTTCAGCTTAGTTTGATGTTTATCTTTCGTCTTGTCCACTCAATAAGCAACACACATGTGAATCATTTTAGATATATCAAATGCTCTAAAATAAATAAATAAAGCTTTTTTTTTCCATCCTCTAAAACGCTTTTAATGTCTTGACTTGTCTAACTTAATTATAGAAAAAAGAATATTATTATTTTGTTCAAGAGAGTTTGATTAATTAATTTAATTTAAATCGACAATAATAATTCTCACCAATTGTGTATATTTCCAATTTCAAACAAACTTTTAGCAAATCACATCATATTCTTGTCCATCTACTACTAAATTTGTATGCAACAAATTATTAAGCAATAATTTAATTAAGAGTACTACATTCTTCTCATAAAGTTTTATGTGCATAGTTAAAGCTATAATTTTAGATTGTGATCGATTTGATTTCTCGTGACAAATAATTAAATTTTAGATCGAGATATGATAATTTAGACTTCGATACTATTTGTGGTTATAAATGATATTTATTGAATTCAAAATTCGATTTACAAGAAAGATCAATATTAGTTTTTTTATAATTACAATTAACAATAACATAATCGCATTTTAGGTTGAGATGAGATAAACATAAATTGGTTTATCTTACACTTTAGATGAAGCGTCAACACTAAGCAATATAATCAAATATGCAAGTTATTATTTTTTTTTAAAAAAAATGTAAGGGTTATATTTGTTCGATTCTCGATTTGGTGTTAAATATTTGTTTTTTTAGTTCAACAACATGTGGAGGTGAAAATTCAACCCATAATCTAGCTATATGTCTTAACTAGTTGAACTATGTTCATATTGACAAATATTCTTCGATTCAATTAAGAAAACGTTTTGACCCAAAATCAACTGAACCCAAACCAATCCACTAACATAACACCTCAACCTCTTATATTGCTAAAAAGAGTGGAAAAAAAAGTTTTTTTTTTTTTTAATTAAACACAAAGATATAAACAAAAAGTTAAACGATTTTGCAATAAATGTAAGATACTGAATGAAAAAACTCCCTCACCAAAATGGAAGAAATTTATGGTTCTTATGCAATGGCCGTGAAAACCATATGGAAAGTGCCTTCCTTTTAGTTTTTGCTCATACTCATAACCAACGTCCCCTTTTAAACTTCACCAACCATTTCTTTTGCTCTCTCTCATCTTCAGTTCACATATATTATTATCTCTCTCCTTCTTCTCTTTCAATCACAATCTTTTCTCTCTCTCTCTCTCTCTGCGAAAGGGCAAAAAAAAAAAAGTATGGAAAAAAAAAGCCATGAAAACAAAGAGAATCAGAAGGCCAAGTCTCTTGTGTGGGACTGTGGAAGCTCTCTCTATGATTCTTTTGAGCTCAATTCTTTGAAGCGCCATCTTGACTCTGCCATAGCATCAAGAACTTTGTCCATGCCTCACTTATCCGACCGCCATCCTCCTCCGCCATCGGCCCGGCCCTCTATGCCGGTGCCGATATCGATATCGTCAAAACCTTCTTCGTCTTCGAAGTTTTCTCGGTCGCTCTCCAAACTCCTCCGGTCCCTTTTCCGACCGAAACCTAATTCTACTGCGTCGATTTTTCGACCTCAGGATCAACCCAAAGATGGATTTTATGTTTTTTATGAAGTCGGTTCGCTCTCGACGATCCCGGAAGTCCCGGAGGCTGATTTCGGAGCCGGTCTTTCGCCCGAGATTAGCTCTTTGGTGAAGAAGACGGCTTCCGAGAGGTTCACGGCTAGCTCCCTTGGCATCTCATGTGCTTGAATTGCTATATAGTTTTATTCAAGCCTAGAGAAATTACTATATAGTTAGCATATAGCAAACAATATTATTTCTTATATATTATATAGTTTGTGTATCACATAATTATAATTATGTTCATATGTACTCTTTTTCCCCTTTTTTTTCCTTGTATTTTTTAAAAATGTTTTGGGATGAACATTTTGTAGCTTAAGCTTGCATAAGTTTGAATATCTCATGTTTCTTTTTTTTCTTTTTTTTTTTTTAATGTAATTTTGTTGACTTTTGGATCCAATTTCTTTGTATGCATGGGCGTTGACTGTGTATGGCAATAGAAATATACTTTCATTAGTCCCCCACCAAGATTTTCTCCTTTTATTATTATGTAGTTCATTTATGGGTTTTTTTTTTCTTTTTTTTGGTGGTGGTTGTTTTTTGTAGGTAAAAAAAATTTATATATCTAATGGTATAATCGGGTCATTTAGAAAATCAAATAATTGTATGATTAATTCATTTTTATCTAATTAAGAGACGATGATTTCATTAAGAAAAGAAAACTAATATATATGACTATATGAGTTTTCTAAATGGTAATTTTATAAACTATTGTTAATTAAGTTTCATCATAGCTTCTTGGACTGGTTTACCTTAATATAGTTTTTTAAGTTTTATTCAGTTTGATTAACTAATAGATCGAGTAAATTAAAAATTAAATCAACTTTATTTAATACAATTTTATAGTAGTATTCTTCATGCTATGCCAATCTGAATAGAAATTTGAATCCCATCCTACATATTGTTGAACAAAAAAAAAAAATTAATTCAATCTATAAACTCTATAATTTTTTTGTGAAGAGAAAGTGACTATTTCACCTTGTAAATATACTCGCAATAGTCAACTTGATTATAACTCAAATTGTTAAAACACATATTCTTCCGTCAAAAAGTTTGGTTCAAATTTTTATCTTCACATGTTGTTGAATTCTATATATATATCTTACTTAATAGCCCATAATTAATTCTTTAAAACAAAAAAAAAAAAAAAGCAAAAAGTAAAAAGTAAATTTATATATTTACTTCGATCTTTCTTCAATTTGGTATCTAATGTTTTTAAGGTTTCACTTTCATTATTTACATATTGAATATTATTTTTTTCCATTTAAGTTCTTATTGTCTTAAAATTTTAAAATTGACGAACAAAAGGATGAAGAATGTCAAAATAAAACTTATAACTTGAAGTAATGTCAAACCAAACATAGGTGGTTAAAAATAGATCTCTCTGATTAAGAGGTCATGGGTTCAAATCTCCCACCACCACATGTTGTTGAACTAAAAAAAAAAGATGAAACAAACATATTACTTACTATTACTCATAAAATAAAAATCTTACCCATTTCGTACAATTTCGTTTTTTTGAGTTCAACATTTGTGGGGATGGGGAATCGAACCATCGATCTCTGCAATAGTAGTACATGTCTTTATCTACTGTGTTATGCTCGGATTGGCCCATTTCATACAACTTACCACATAATAACTTTACACAAAATTACTTGGTGTCATGGAAATTCAACTCATTGAAGTCTTGTATACTAACAAATAAAACTTCGTGTCAAATCCGATCCGAACATACGTGCCAATGAATAAAACACCAATTACGTCCTTCCATAAAGGAACATTGATCGGTCTCGTTCCCACAATTGTTGAACTAAAAAAAAAATTGACAATCTCATGAAAATTATCATTTTGAAATTCATATATTGTTATTATTTTTACATTTATTAATTATAAGGACTTAACTGAAAAAAACGTAAAGACATTTATATGAGATGAAATTGAAAATTTTCAAATATTATGGTCGAATTTGAAAAAACAAACACAAACATGAAATAGATAAATAAATAAATAAATATATAATTTATTGTAATTTAAACAAAATACTATGTTTTTTAGAACATTATATCACATATATGAAAGGGGTATTTGAAATTAATGACAAATTTGCATTCAAAAAATTGTAAAAAAAAAAGTATTATCTGTCTTAATTTAATTATAAAACATATGCATTATACAAAATTGATAGAATTTCAATATATATATATATATATATATATGAGCTATTTTTGTGGAAATTAGTGAGTTTTGGTTAAATTAATATATAGTTAATTTGTATAATAATCAAACATAATTTTATTGAACAGTTGCTGCCAGGATCTCAATCGCCTAATGGCTAATTTCTGGTGGGGCATAATTCGAAAGAGGGACATAAGATCCATTGAATTAGTTGGAACACAATGACAAAGCCAAATGATGGTTTTCAAGACATGCAATAATTTAACCAAGCTCTACTTGCTAAGTATTCATGCCGAATCTTAAAATGCCCAAATTCTATTCTAGCACAATTGATAAAGGCAAAATATTTTCCAAACGCGACCATTTCTTACAAGCCAAGCTAGGTTCTCGACCTTCCTATGTTTAGTGAAGTATCTTATGGGGTCGTCATAGGCAATGAAGGGAGGACTTTGGAGGATAGGTAATGGCAAGTCAATCCAAATTTATAATGACCAGTGACTACCAAGGAAAAAACCTTTAAGCCATTATCTGCTCAGCGACCTCTGACATTCTGCTCGATTGACAGCCTGATTAGTGTTGAGGGTGTTTGGAAAACATAGATAGTACGAGATATCTTCTTGGTGGACGATGCTAATATGATCCTTAGCATTCTAGAGAGTGCAAACTTACCAGAAGGCTTTTATATATGACACTATAATAAGCGTGGTTTATACTTTGTAAATAGTGGATACAAAGTAGCCATGAATAGTGGAAACTATGCAGAGACTTTTATAAGGGCAGCTGAAGCCTCAAACTGGACACACTTATGAAAACTAGACATCCCATAAAAAGTTAAGATATTTGTGTGGGGTGCATCCCTAAACACTCTTCTCACAAAGTTCAACCTCTACAAGAAAAAAATAGTGGATGGTGGAGTCTATCCTTGCTGTAAAAGGGAAGTAGAAACCGAACTGCATGCCTTGTGGATATACAAAAAAATTAGAAGATACTAGGCAACATGGAACCCATTGGTACCTTTTATGCAGGATTCTCTCGTTACTTGACTTTATTTGTTTTGCAGGGCACTTGAGGAACTTTGAAGAGATGATATGGAAACATTCATTGTCATCCTCTGGACACTTTAGAATAACTACAACATAATGGTCTTCAACCATTTACAGTATACCCTCGAAGATCCGATCCAAAAAGCTTTGTCTTATGTTGATGAATGGAAAGATGGACGTAGGCAAGCTTCACCAAGCCAACAGATTCACCACACCATTGCTCTTGATGAAGAGGGGTGGCAACCACTTACAAACTTAAATACTGATGCAACATGTGTTGATGACCAAGTTGGATTCAGAATACTTGTCGGTGATTCACAAGGAAATGTTTTGCTAACAGCAGAGAAAGTAAGAACACTTAATAGACCCGTTAAATTGGTAGAGGTGTTGGTTCTTGCAAAGGGATTATAGATCGCTATTGAAACAAGGATCATACCTCTCTGGGCTGAAATTGACTCCAAAATAGTCTGAAAACTCATACAAGGTGAAGATCATTTTGATAATAAAGTTCAAATAATTATTGATGATATAAGAAGAAAGATTAGAATCAAGGAGATTGAAGGGGTATTACTAATCAATCGAAAATAAAATGAAGTGGCAAATCTATCGGTTGTTCATGCTCAGCGAAACCAAATATTACAGATTTGGATGGAGAATTACCCTCACGGGATATATCATGCACTATGGACTGATTCAACCATTTTTACTTTTTGCTTTATTGTATTAAAAAAACGAGTTGACACAAAAAGATTATATATTTTTTACTAAAATTAGTAGATAAATTAACAAAAATTGGATATAAGATAAAAATTATAATATTTATATAAAATTAGTTTCAGTGAGATGAAATTAAAAGTTTAAAATGGGATATAGAATTGATACAAATTATCTGTCCATGGGAAAAAATATTTTTTCCCAATTTATTTTTCTCATAGCGGTAAACAAAAACAGAGTGTGCCACAAAATCCCGAAGGTAAGAGAAGAGTTTGCAGCTAGTGAAGGCGCGAACGAGAGCTTGAGAATTGAGATGGAAAAGGCTATGGCGAGCTTCGATAAAGGCACCGTCTGCTCAGCTTGGAACTATTCCGCCAATAGATTAGCCACCGGTTTGGCCGACGGAACCCTCGTTGTCTTTGATTCCCCCGACCCTTCTTCGTCATCGACGTCCTTAACTCGCACTTCTAACTTTAAGGTTTTTGAGTTTCTTGTCTCTGTTCTTTTTTCAGTGAGAGTTCATTATCCTAGTTTGAAGTCATGGTCGCTTAGAGCTAATCTTACTTCTAACTGTTTCTTAGCTTACATTTTAGAAATGGTTGACATCTAAAAATTTTGGTGATATATCAATCATGGTTTTAACTCCTTGCTGAGATTAGATATAATGGAACCTTTCTGTGAGCTGTGAGCCCATAGGTCAAGAGAGAGGAAAATAAGAGTGAAGAGGCAGCATAAATTTCTTGTATAAGACTCATTTTCATCATTGCATGCTATCCCGACATTTGAGTCATATCATACCTTATACAAATCAGAATTATCCTAATTCAAAGCTAATAGAGGCTAAACCAAGGGGAATATTCAAAGCCTACAAGGAAGTTTGTTCTCACCTTTCTTGTTATCTTCTGATGGCTCATATTTTATGTTATTTTCTTGATTGAGTTAAGGGCTCTAAGCTTGTGGAAAATTTGACGGTAGAAAGGGCAACGTGCACTTATAGATCATATTTGGTACAGTTAACATGAGCATAATTCAGCAGTTAATACATATTGATACTTCCTCTAAAAGGTCGTAGGTTTACGATGAAATGCTCTCAAGATCATATTTGGTATAGAAATTAAATAGACAAAAGGCTTGCAGATATATTGTTGAATCATTGATAGATTCATCAATTTTGACACCTCTGCCAACATTTAGAAGCTTGTTGATTCATTTTGAGTTCGTAAAGGGATGTTTCCCTCTCTCTCTGAGATTTTGGCCTCTTAACTTTCATCCAAAAAAATATTTTACCGAGTGAGGGTTACTCTAGCTTTAACCGGGTGAAGCTTGGAAGGGTACTAAATCCTGGCCTTGACAAATTTGAGCTTGATAAACCATAAAGTTATTACAGTTAATATATTGCTGCCCCTACCTTTGATATGGTGATTTAAGCACCAAAAGGCTTGTTTTCTGGATCTCAAAAAGTTTATATTGCCCCAAAAAAGCTTGTACTCTAATGTATTATTGATTGTAATAGATAGTAATAAGTCTCCTTGCCTTGAAAGAAGCTAGCTGGTAGAATTCATCCGTAAGTGTGGAAAGAGAAGTGCGGGAGTGGTTATAACTAATGTATTAGTGCTGTAGATCACAGTCAGTGTGGATACTTAGCCAGGGTGGGAATGTCTGCCGCTATGATATCATCAAACTGTATAATCAACATGTCAAATTTAATGAATAAATATTTTTCGTGCTTTTTAAGAAGACAAGTTTAGTGATATATTTTGGATTATATATATATATATATAAATTAAAAATGAACATCATTACCTTTAAATCTCAACATAGGGGGATGATTTATCTTGGTAGGCACACGAGGCTGCAATTTTTAAGATTGTTTGGGTCCCTCCAGAGTTCGGTGATTCTGTTGCATGCATTTGTTTAGATGGAACTTCATCGTTGTGGGAGGAGGTTGTTGAAGGTAATAATTTGGTTTTTGTTGACCACCCTGGGTCCTCCCTCTAATTTTATCATTACGTTAGCTATGTCTATTTCTTTCATCTTATCTTCCCTTTGGCTCATTAGTATGGCGAATAAACCTTCATTTAACTAAGATTCTTGAAGGGTCCTAATCATTGTGCAAATCTATTGGCTGTTGCTGCTTTCTAGATGCTCAGCCTCTACAGTGGAAGCTATGCCAGCGTTTTAAAAGTAATTCATCTCAAATGCTAGACATCCAATTTGGAAATTCCTCCTCTGGTCTGAAAATGGTAAAACGATGATATTTCTTCTGATTTGCTTCCTTGATATATATCCTCATATGCCGTTAATGGTGGATGATGCCTGTGTTTGTTTCTACTTGCCAATTCCTGTTGCTTTTTAACACATACATTACTTCATTTTTGACAACTTTGGCACATATCATGTCATTGTTCTCCCTCCGTGATGAGATATAAAGGAATTATTTGAATATAAATGTGATAATTGGATCAACAATAACTCACTTTGGATGGTACAAATATTTTCTCTTGTTTCATTTTCTTTACATCTTGTGATGTCCATGAAACCTTATTTCCAATGGAAACAAAACCCTTTGCATTTTTAAATTGGTTCAGTTTTCCCCAATCTCTTGTAGTATGGCCAACGCCAAATGCATGACATTGCAAATAGAAATTTCATTAATATTCTTCTTTTTACTCCAAAAAAGAACAATGACATGTTATATTTTACAGGTTGCTGCATTTTCAGATGGTCATGTAAAAGTTTATGAGCTTATGGATCCTTTGGATTTGAAGAGTTGGCAACTCCAGGTGATCATTCTTTTAATCTTTTTTTTCCTGATTTTATTTGGCTGTGGAAGTTTCATTTAAATAACTTATTCTCTGTTATCTTGCAATCTGAGGAGAGATACATTGTAATTAATCTTAACATTGATCAGATTTCAATCAATTGACGCTTGGGATTTTCAGAATGTTCTTTTTCGGAGTTGCTAGTTCTTTATTCGAGTTCTTATCAGTTTCATTTATCTTTTGGTTCTCGTAATTCTTGTAGAACATTTCTTTATGTGTTTGGTTGTTTCACTCCCTTTGGGAGTTTGTATCATTGAACCTTTTCCTATCTTTTCATCTATCAATGAAAAGTTTGTTTCTTGTTTAAAAAAAAGAAACGGCTTGATTTATTTTAATTCAAAATTATCTATCTTTTTAACCTTCTGATGAGTCAACATTGATATTCTTATGTTTTAATGCCTCTCCCTCTAGAGAATTACATAATCATGTAACTATAGAATTGGGCACAAATATTTTTGTACTGCTCTGGTGACTTGTCCACTATTCATTGTGTTCCAGTTCTACCACTATGTCAGAGCCCTCTGCTATCAATGGTCTTTCGAACTATTCGTGGGGGCTTGAATTTTGATGTACAATTCTTCACATTTCATTGTTGGAATTGGTAAATTGTTCTTAGATATGGAAATCTTGCATATATTGCAAAAAAAAAAAAAAATTCTCCTTGCTCCAGTCACTTCGTCCTACCTCCCTCACCTCTTTTAGAAAAGGAAAAAGAAAAGGTGGTGTGCGTGCGCGAACACAAACTCTTCTGAAAGGAAGTATTTACTTTGGGTCCTTTACTTTCTCCATGGTTTGTTTATTAACATATAAAGTTTCTCAAAAAACAAACACTTCATGAATGGCTGGCTAGTTTTATGATATTCATCTAGAAACCCAAATGAGCAAAATTTGCTGAGTTGTAGGCATTTATAAACATCTTTGTTTCATGCCGTTTGGGTTAAATGAGGACCATGAATATGATGATTGTTTTCTATCTCATGCGCTTGGACTTTATTGAGCTATTTAATGATTTATCTTCTTCAAATTACCAAGTTAATAATGACCTTTTAAATCATTTTGACCCCATTATTTACTTTTGTTCAGGCTGAATTTCAGAATGTTATTGATTCCATTTCTACAGTCAGGAAAGCATCTTGCTCATCCGCAAGTATATCTTGGAATCCACATCGAGGTGAAAGACAGCAATTGAGCTTTGTTTTGGCTTATAATTCAAATACACCACAGCTTAATTCTGCCAAGGTATTCCACAGCTTATAACTGCGATCAAAATTGTGATGCCGCCTATTCACAGCTTATTGGTCAGTCTACCATGATTGTGTTAGCTACAAAAATTCCATATCGTAGTTAATATGGAATTTGTCCTCCACAGGTTTGGGAATTTGATCAGGCTCATCAAAGATGGCTTCCTGTTGCAGAGTTGGCTTTGCCTGCCGACAAAGGTGATGAGGTTTATGCTGTTGCGTGGGCACAAAATATTGGAAGGTAATGGACTAATTCCTAAAGGAGCTGCATATAATAGGTGTATCTGTAGCATGTTAAAACTTTCAAACACAATAGGTTCAGCAATTATATCCCTATAACTAGACTAGACGTTTGTTTATAACAAATCTAATCATGTATTTTGTCAAGTGCTAATTAGTATTGGATCACTGGACCGACCAATGAAAATTGCTAAGGGGCTTAAAAAGTTAGAACTTTTTGAAGAGAGCTTGAAAGGGAGACTTCGTGTAATACTTCCCAGTTCCCAGATTTCCTTTTTTATTTTTGATAATTTATCCCTGAAGATTATGCGATTTCCCTCCATTCAAACTCCCGGGCAATTACTTTGATTGCATTTCTCCATAGGACCTTTCCTTCTGAACTGGTGGTCTCCAAGAAGTTGTCACTCAAAAGCAAAGGAGTTTACCAAGGGAAATATCATGCTATGTTGAACTCTTGCAAGAGAGAATCAAAGATTTTGAACATCTAAAGATTTCTTTAGATGTTCTCCATTTTCTTTTTACAGAGACAACACATTTGGACAGAGACGATTTTTGGGATGTCTATGAATATTATCAGTTGTCTTTAGCTCACCCAGCATCAATTTCCTAAACAATATGATCTTTAAAGTTCCAAAGAGTCAAATACGTTTTTAAAATGTACTGGTAGAAATATGATCTTTAATATGCAATCTATTTGATAAAAATAAGATAAAGGGTTGCAGGAGTCAACTTTAGAGTTATCCAAAGTCCAGTAAAGTCAACCAGGATTTAGCTTCTGATTTTCTAGGAAATGGGGGAGAACAGCGAAAGCTTCAATTTCTCTATCATATAAAATCGTCTTATTCTCAAGCTTAAATAATAATGGTATTAATCGTTGTTGAAGTACCTTTTAGGCCATATGAGGTAATAGCTGTTGCAACTCAGAAAGGAATTGCCATATGGCGCCTTGGATTAAACCCAGACGTGGATGGAAGGCTCTCAACAGAAAGAGTTGCTCTGCTTTCTGGGCATAACGGCGAGGTATCTCTTCAAACTTTTGCTTCGTTCTCCCATTTCCTTTTCTTTTCATTTATATTTCTTGAAAATCCAAAGATTGAATTTTAAACATCCATTTGTTGAGAGAACCACCTGTTGTAGAGAGAAAAGGATACCATTTGAGTTCATGACATCGAGATGTATAGGCAGATAAACACTCATAGTTGACTGCAAATTTTGCTAGGATTTAGTTGGTATGGGTCTATGAACTGCATGTTGGAGATATTTATTCCGTTTCAATTATCCTTAGATAGGAGGGAAGAGGTGGTGGCGAATTGATGATCATGCTTTCACTTGCACTGTCAGGTGTGGGAGATGGAGTGGGACATGGGTGGTATGACATTAGCATCAACAGGGAAGGACGGGATGGTCCGGTTATGGCAATCCAACCTCAATGGTGTTTGGCACCAACATGCTGCATTTGAGCCCACTTCTTAACTTTGAAAACATTTTGGTTCTCTATGATGTAACCATTTCCGGATTCATTATAAGGAAGAATTTTCATAATATAATTTGTCTTGCTGACTGGAGTGCTAAGATTAGGGATATCTAATTGGAGACCATTTGAGAAGATCGAATGTCATTGAAACTTGTATTGCTCCAAATCGCTCTTTTTGACTTAGACTCCTGTTGCTAAAAAAGAAAGAATAATTCACTTGTATTAGAGAGAAATTGAGAATTGAGTTTTTAAGATGAGATGCTGATGAATTCGAGGAAAAATAATGAGAATAAGAGTTTAAAACTAAGGAGTATTATTTCCATCCACCATGAAAAGAACAGTTCTTAAGAACAACTTTAAAATAAAGTTTTGGAAATTTAACTCTAGAAGGTTCAATATTAGCTCACAGCCCAAAGAAACATCCCCTTCTAGATTCGTTCAGCATTAATGATATCGAACAAGAATGTTTCATTGCCTTTATAGAACTGAGCTTGTATTGGGCTCAAAATCCGGGGCTCAATTAATGGAACGAGTTATTGATCCGAGAGGATAGCTGCATGCTGTCTTATGAAGCTCCCATATTTTCTCGCTTCAAGCTTGTATTGGGTTTTCCTATTTCTGCAGTGTTAAGAACCTACGTGAGTTTACTATAGAAATCAACAAATACCGAGACTCTAATCTGGAAGAAGAATTTTTGTGATTGTTTAAAGGGCATCGGCACCAGTTGATGGACGGCAGGGCACGCCACTCATTCAACTCAGCGGGCACATCTTCCAAGGCTTTTGCTTCTTTATTTTACTTGCAATCAGGTTCTTCTACTTCCTTGCCAGATTAAAGTATGCGTCACACTCAAAGCTGCTGCTTTGTCCCTGAAGCCTGTGAGTCTCTCAGGTACTCTTTTAACTACTATTCTAAAGGCTATTTGAAATACTAATGAATAGAGTTTTGGCTAAACCATATATTGTTGATCGGTCTCTATCAGTTGTATTGTCGTTTTTATACCTCTGAGCTGCTTTTTTGTGAAAATTTTGTCTTTGAAAATTCTGTATTTGTCAATTAGTTTGGTGGCCCTGTGAATATGATTCTGGCTGAAAATGGTTATTATGTGCTCTATGGCCCTTTTCTGTCTTTATATGAGCTATAATCTGCTTGGACCAGCATACTTAAATGTTTTTTTAGTTTTACAAGTTTTTCTCTCTTCTTTCGTTTTTTTTTATTTTCTCATTGCGATGAGAGGGTAGCTCATATTTTACTTAGTAACATACTTGTCATCCACTATTGTCCGTCTGTGTACTGTATGCGTACTCCAGCCAATTGAGTATATGTATATCCAAGTTATTAAATCTTTCTTGAACTCCTGATTTCTGTATATGGTTCTGCAGTGGTATATTGGTAACCTTTCTCCATCAAGTAGAAATATTGAAATTTCCATATCTGTACTAACTGGAAGTGCTTTTTATATCTTCTTTAACTTGGGGTGAGATTTTTCTCACCCTCTTCTTTTCTGTATTTCCTATTACTACTGAAATAGTTTCTTAACCTAAAGAGAACAAAATCCTTATCAATCAAATTTGTGGATGCATAATTTCATGATTTTGTTTCTTTCGTTGAAAAAAGTGTTACCTTAACTGCAAGTAGGAGGATGCCGAAGCCAGAGTTAGTGACTGGAGTGAAGTCTTCACAAGGGGTTTATTATGGTGCTTGTGTTCAACATGGGTTGTTTATTTGGTATCTGCCTGCTTGTTGCCTTTATATGCTTGCATTCTGTTCTTGATCAAAGAAGGCTCGCAGCTGTTCTTAATTAAAAGAGCATAAAAAAGTGGCCTTCATCTTTACAAGGAACCAAATTTACTTCAGTTTCTTCAATGGGCTTTTCCATTCGTGCTTGGCTTGACTCGTTTTTCATTGCTGAATGATCTTGTGGTGCTCAGCCTTCAATGCTTTCCTAATAATGAGAACCATTTGTCAGTAATTCATTTACAATGGGAGCCTGTTTTCTTTTCTTTCTTTTTTCCCTGATCACTTTGACTATTTGTTCGAAGTGCCCGGGTTTTCAAAAGAGGTCATAATTTTCAAAAGTGAACATATGCTTTATATGTATGGCACTACTTTAACTAATGTTTGGTGGCAGCGTCCATGGTGTTCTCCTAGTGTTGTTGCTTAAACCCCCTTTGTTTTCCAAGTAGGTTAAAGAGAACGATTTTGCAGTCTCATACTACGTAAGATTACAACCTTGAACTTATGCAGTTCAGATTCTCATAATAGTAAGTATGATGAAGAATAATTGCAGCAAAATGTATATTTGTGGTTTAGTCTTTATGACGCAAAACTAATTGTTAATATCCACGTGATTTGATAATTAACAATACATGTCTCTCTTTTCTTTTTTTCCCGTCTCCTTGATTAGATTATGTGGTGATATTTGATATAATATTTATTAGATGTCATCTCACTCAGATGTACGGATATAAATAATAATTTTGTATATTATGGGAAATGCATGATAAACTACAAGGATGTATTTTTCAATTACTATTACAGTTATGGCATTTCCTCATTTTAAACATGATATTTGAATCATATTATGTATGCAATTGCTTAGTATAATGTTGTTTGCAATCCATTGTAATCAAAATTAATAAAAGAACCAAAAATGGACCTGCTAATTATAATACTAACCACATGCTTTGCTAACATTTGAGAAAATAAAATCTGGGTAGAAACAACCTTCCTTTCCTGTCTTGGTTCATGATTGAAGCTACATGCTAAAGGATTTGTCGTTAGCCAGGTTGCAATTTTATTTTCATGCCTAAGTGGTTTAGTAGAAAAATCCGGGGGAATTAAATGGGAAATTTGGGTTGATATGCTCTGGATCAAATGGAAAGTCCCAATCTAGGATAGGGGAATTGGTAGCTGAAGTGTTGGCGGAGAAAATCTCATGGATATCAGATTCTGAATGTTGCACATGGGGATTCCCTCCTATGTTGCCCCTTTGGCTTGAGGACGGCGTGAAGTAGTTCGAGTCGGGTGTGGTTGGGGAGATAAATGACTGAGAAAAGCTTCCCAAGGCAGTATGAGTGTCGATGGCTAAATTTGAAAAGCCACCATTTACAATGTCCGTGCCTCCAGCTGAAGTTGAACCGAAGCAGAAGGTAGATGCCTTCTGTTCTGGCTTTTCGATGTTCTTGATAGTTTGATAACTGAGTAAGTTCTCTTGTGAAGGATGCTTCTGTTGATGATCATCGTCGCTGTCGTTTTCCTTCTTTTCTCGCTTTTCTGGTGAATGAAATGATTGGGCTAAATAGTTCCCTTGGGAACAAGTGTGCTTGCCTCTATATGTAATTTCAAATACGGAAGGGTCTTCATCCGATCTCTGCACTTGCTTTACTGCCCAACAATTCTGAGTATTACGGAAAGTGCATCTATAGTAGCTTCTGAAAGGAAGAATATAACAACCAGGTATTAGACTAACTGATGTGGAACACAGAAGAAATCTGATCTTTTGCTAAGATCGTACTTATGGATCTACAATATGTTACTTCAAAAATTAGATCTTTTCATCGTGTTAAAGTAAAATTTTGTATGGCTTTATTTAATTTGGTTTCATGTTTTTCTTTTCCCTTCAAGTTAGCTTTTTAGCTTATTAGAAAAAGTAGACTCTGACGTTGAATTTTGAGTTGCTGTCATTTCTGGGGGGGGGGG
>JAOANK020000068.1:955551-969005 GCA_026257165.2 Telfairia occidentalis | reverse complement strand
CCCCCCCCCCCCCCCCCCAAAAAAAAAAAAAAAAAAAAAAAAAATTTCCCTAGTATGTTTGTTTTTTATTCTTAAGTAATGACATTTATTTGAAATATTACTGCGTGGGTATTTGAATATATGTTCAATGGATGGCTTGTATGTTTTTCCAGCAAGGGGAAGAGACCGTCTCACCTGGGATACGTTGCTCCAAGGATGTCTTTTTGGCCATATTTTCTCCAGCTATATCCATCCTCGTGGGGTCCTTCGAATCCTGTCTCGGAGTTCACTTTCACTTGTTCTGTCCATCTGGGCTGTGTCTTTCTGCAATCACAGAATTATAACACACGTTATGATTTTGAAAAATTAAACTTGTTTATGAACCTTTTATTTGTTTTTTCAGTTTTAAAAATTTGACGAGGACTGTAGTAACATTCCAAGAGTCTTTCAAGTTGGTTGACTTTGAAATGTTTGAAAGAAAATTCTAAATTCACCTCTTCTTTGATTCCTTTCTGGGATCCTGAGTGTCCTTGAGGCCTCTACCAGAGTCATCACTTGAAGGACTTCCATTGACAGAAATTGGAGAGCCTGGCAAACCAGGGGCTGCCTCTGCCATCTGAGGCTGACTCATTGGTCCATTCCATTTCAGTATCAAAAGTGCTTTCTCATATGAAGATAAAATCCCTTGTACTAACGATCCTCTGCTTTCTTCTGCAGATGCCGAACTCAACTCAGCTCTCAATTGCTTGGTAAGCTCCATCCCCTGAATTAGCTCACCAATGAGTGACTTCTGATCCCAGCTCCACCCACTTTCCATTTTCAGTTCCTCTTAATTTCATACAGTGAATTGCTACAGTGCTAGTTCATGCTTGGAAGAACAAGAGTTGAGTACATTTCTGTTTGGATTTGTAGGTTTGTGAAGAAGCAGAAGCTTTCTATCCAAGAATAAGAAGCAGAAGAAAGAGGAAATGGAAGACCCAAATGGTAAAGAATCAGAGACTGCAAACATGGAAGTAGCCAGATAGGTAATTTAGTTAACTGGGTATGTTTGTGTTTAATCAGAGCTGAAGTAGAATAGAGAGAAGAAGAAGAAGAAGAGGGAGAGAGAGAGAGGAAGAGAAGAGAGATGAGGTGGCTTTGGGTTTAAGAAGAACCAGTCATGGGTTTTTATAAGCACTTCAAGAAAGAGGTCTACTTCGTTTCTTGTTTAATTTTTTTTGAACAGTTAGAAGTTAGGAAACTTTGACTGAGACAACCCAATTGCTTTCTCCTTCTGTCTTTAGATAGGTTGGTCTTTGGTCATTGTAGCAGTAGAGACTAAGATTAGTGTGGAAGTCCAAGTTCAAAAGTTGACCAAGTCCATTTTCCACTTGGATTTAACTTCCAAAAGGGTTTCTATTTCTCTCTCTAGATCCAACGGCCATGATTTGTGGAGAATAAAATTCCATGATTGAGATAGAGAGAGAAGTAGGAAGTCAAAGTTCAAGCTTTGAGAGTAGACCAAGAACTTTCAAAACTGGTATCCGCGTTGTGATATAGTAAACATGTGCTTTTGCTTTCCTTTTTTTTTTATTCTTAAATCTAAAGCTTATGATTATAGCGAGTGGAGAGCTCTACGACTACTGACTTGGATTTCTTTGCATCATCAAATTCCAATTGTTGAGACCATTTCATCTCATACCAAATTCCTTTTTTCTTTTATTTTTAACTTGATCTGACGTTAAATAATTAGATTCTCGTTGGACTAGATCTTAGTCTTGGAAAAATTTGTAGTCCAAATTAATGTTTTCTGTGTACTTTTAGTCTAATAAAATTTGATATTTCGTCGTTCTTGTTCAATTTATTTGTTCATTTATCTGATTGGTCTGATGCAATTGAAGGTTCATTATTAACCTTTACAATACACCATATTTTTCATATTTATTCTCCATTTTTTTTCAACAAAAAAAACTATATATTTACTCTTTAGTTAGTACTGTTTTGCTTGATTACATATGTTATTTGTTTCTTTACATCTTTTTTTTTTCTATATAAAATCATATTTTATTCTTTAAAGTGTTAAGTTGTATCAACTTTAACCCTAAACTTGTCAAGTTGTATCATAAAGAAAAATCAATTTTGATTCCTAAATTTGTCAAGTTGTATCCCTAAATTTTCAATTTCATCAAATTGAGCTTCAAACTTAAATAACAGTTACAATCTTAACCTTAAACTAAAAAGTGTTGCAATTTTTATTAATTTTTGTTTAAAAGGTCATTAAAAAAAGGTATTCTCATATGTGTTTAATGATTATGAAACATATAAAAGGAGCAAAATAGATAGATTACACAGAAAAATGACAATAGAGTTAAGTTTTTGTTGAAAATTGAAATTTGTAAGTTTGGGCAAATTCATTCAGGGGTTAATTTGTATATTAATCAAACTTAATTTTGTACATTACTTTATTTTATTAAAATTAATGAGTTTACGAAAAATTTTACTTTGCTTTTTGTTAAAATTAATGGGGGAATTAGTGAAATTTGAATAAATGGATAAAATTGCTACAATTATCTAAGTATATAGTCCAATATGATGGAATTGAAAGTTTAGAGTCAAAATTGATATAATTTGGCAAGCTTAAATGTCAAAACTGATTTGTTTTTTTCTTTTAATTTTATTATACTAAAAATAAAAATGATTTGTTGCACCGAATCTTATTATTTGAAAGGACATTTTTCAAGGTTGCAACTAATAAGAAAAGTTGTCAAATCAAACATATTTCAATTGGTTAAGATGTATATTCTTCAAAAGGTTGGAGGTTCAAACCCCACTTCCACATTGAATTAAAAAAAAAGTTACTATTAATAATAATTAATAAAAAAAAAACTGATAAAGTGGGGATTAATTGCAAAATTTTCATAAGTTAGCTGGAAGGGGATAATTATTCAAATTAGAAAACTTAAGGTACAATTATAACAACTCTTATAGTTTAAGGGGTTTTTTTTAGCCAACCTGAGCATAGGTTAAGGCATTTTCATTGATCAAAAGATCAGGTTTGGACTTTCACCTCCACATATTGTTGAATTAAAAAAAAAATGAATTGATTCTATTTCTCCTTATAGTAGAGCATAAAAGTGTCCATTATACTTTTCTTGGTCAATTCAAGAGTGTCAAATCTATGATAGTATTTTTTATTTTTGGGTGAAGATCAAAATTTACTCTTGAACTTGCAAGATATCAATTTCCATTCCTAACTTTTAATTTCATCTAAGTGAAATCTAAATCTAAATCTAAACTTAAACAAATGTCCCAATTATTATTTTATGTACTAATTTTAACAAAGAGCAAGAGTCTCTAAGTTTCTTGTAAAATTAAATCCGATCAATGCATAAAATCAACACTTGAATAACTCTCCAAAAAGTTAAAAATTTTAATAAAAAGCAACTCTAATATCATTTTTTATCTACTCTTCATAAAGTTAGAGGTTTAAATTTAAAATAAAAGTGTTCAAATTAGAAATTTGAAGGTGCAATTTTTTTCTTTAGTTCAGTAATATGTGGAGATGGGGGGATTGAACATATAACCTCTTGGTTATTAAGATATGTCTTTAACCAGTTGATCTGTGCTCGATTTGGCAATTAAAAGTTTATAACAACTCTTATAGTTTAAGGGTGATTTTTCATTACTCTCACTTTTTAATGAAATCAATTCTATTTTTCATTATAATAGAATAATTGATACTTCAAAAAAAGATGTCAATTATACTTTTTTTTTGGTCAATTAAAAAGTGATAAATATACAATACTCTTTTTTTTAGGTAAAAATCAGAATTTACTCCTAAACTTAACAAGGAATATCAATTTTTACTCTAAACTTTTAATTTCATTTAATCGAACTCTAGACTTAAGGTGTGTTTTGTGTAACTTTTAAATTGTTTATTGATAAAAAAAAGTATTTTTTTTTCTAAAATTATCAGTGTTTGATTAAAATTTTGAATAGTACATTTAACTATTTAAAAATGTTTTTTAGAATTTTTAATAATAAAAAATAGTTTGAAAATAGGTAAAAACATATAAAATATATTTAAAGTTTTTTAAAAAAATTAAGTACTTAATTAATTTTCTTTTATGCTTATATAATAAATGTTTTATTTAAAAACATTTTTTTAAAAAATTATATCAAACATGCACTTATACAAGTGTTGCAATTATTACTTTATGTTCAATTTCCTTTAGTTCACTCACTAATTCTTAAAAAAAACATGGTAAAAGTCTCCTAAAACTCGTCAAACCGAGCATTACTCAATTAGTTAAAACATATGTTCTCGACCAAAAGGTTTGAGGTTTGAACCCCTATCCCTATATGTTGTGTTGAACTAAATAAAAGTCTCTTAAAACTCATTAATGCAAAAAAAATTCAAGCTCTACACAAAATTAAGTCCATAGAGAATCAATCATTGAATAATTCTCTAATGTCGTTTTTATCTAAAGTCTCATCAATTTTCTATTGGATATATGAGAATATATTTCTTTTAACAACTCTTCAAATGAATATATATCATAAGGTAAATTTTGCTACAACTATTCAAGTTTAAGGTAAAGATTGCAATGTATATAACTTTAAGGTCCGATTTGATAAAATTGAAAGTTTATGGTAAATTTTCCAAGTTCAAAGGTAAATTTTGACACTTCAAAAATGGTCAAGTTTACTATTTTATACTTAAAATTTAATGTAAATTGCCCAAGGGTAGATAAAAGAATAAAAAATTAAGTAATAATACTTATTTTTAGAGGGCATAAACGAAAATTTAAAAAGTTTAAAGGGTAAAAGTGAAATGTAGTGCATAAAAAGGTTTACTCATGAAAATATTTATTTAGAAATGTCCTTTCGGCCTACTGAGGTCCAGTTGTAAAGGGCCGAGAAATGTGAACGGCCCATAAAGAGTCCAAGACTATGGACCCTAAATCGAGTCCATAAATCAAGTGGCCTTCTATAAGCAAATTAGCCCAGCAGATTTTCTTTTTGACAGTTGTGATGATATATAATATATCTCAGCTGCGTACATTAAAAAGACGAAAATGCCCCTTAAGGAACATTTGGTGGGGGTAAAGGCAAAATTTGTTCCACGACGAGACTGCAACAATAGTTGTACACAACCAAACCGAGCATAGTTTGGCTGGTTAAAGACATATCTCCCTGACCAAGACGTCATGAGTTCGAATCTCCTTACTCTCACATCTTATTGAACTCAAATATATATATATATATATATATATAGTTGTACATACGCGCCAATAGAAGCATAACTCAATATTAAGTCATATATCATCGATTAAAAAGTCAAAAATTTAAATTCCACTCTCATATATTGTTAAACTTTTAGGTAGAGTGGTGATTTAACATTCTACCATGTAGTTTTTGTTTTATTTTGTGTTCGATCGATAATTTTTTAATTTTAAGTACAAAATTATCGAACGTTATTTATGAATATGGCAGATAAATTATATGATGTACCATTTTATATTAACGTGACATGGAAGTGGAGTAGGTTATGTTGGTTAAAAAAAAAAATGAAGGGGTCATGTTTTAAGATATTATGGTTGAAAAGCAAAAAAGGGTTAGGATCTTTAGTACTTGTTTAAGAATGCAATCGATAATGTCTATTGAGGTTAACCTTACTCCTTTCATGATGTAATTGTATATATTATTACTACTCTATATTAGATTATTGTTATTTCTTGCTAAATGTAAAGATGTAGTTGCTTAGTAATGTTGGGAATACGACCCACGTTCTACATCGGCTAGACAAGGAGATGATCATGGGTATGTATTTAGGTGAGAGACGACATCTTCATTAATATGAGGCCTTTTGAGACAACGTTTTAATGGATACTTCACAGACTTTAATGATGAACTGAATTTTGCCAGCTGAGTTATCATTATTGAACCAAATCTTTCATTATTGGAATTGGAAGATATCATGCAATTTGGGGAAGGTTAGATTAAAGGCAAAGAGATAAGGTATATCTGAATTGTGGAATGTCAAATAGGGAAAACACCATTTTGTATTGACTTTCTTTCTATCTTATTAAGAATAAGGTTTTGGATTCCTGAGAATAAAAAGTTGTGTGCTTTATTCCCTTGCCTCCTTAATAATATTTAATTGCCTCATGGGGTTTCTTAAGAGCCATCTTCTAGGGAGAAATAATCTCATGCTTTCAATTCTATCAAATCTTATTCATAAAATATTCCATTTTTTAATATTACAGTTCCAACCATAAGATAGTAATTTCTCTAGATACTACCTAATATTTTTCCTTTACGCGGCTTCTCTCTCTAAGTTATGAACCCAAATCAAATCAAACTATTAAAATTGGATTAGATTGGGGTTCTATTGGGTTGCGATTGAAATTAACACTTTATAATTGTTAAGTATCGCTATTTATATATCTTTCAAATATAATTTTAATTAAATGTGTTAAGTAGAATTCAGTTGCATGAAAATTTTGAACTACTAACATAATTCATATTATTTGGTTTGGGTTTAAAATTAATTTAAGTTAAAAGCAGAAATAATTTAAAGTAAAGTAAATTTCAAGCTAATAATAAACTTATAAAACATATATTTTATATTATCGTGGGTTGGGTTGAGTTGGGTTGAGTCAATATAGAAAACCCAAGAAATAACCCAACCAGATCAAGTTAGAAAAAAATGAATCCAAATCAATCTAAATTAATTTTCAACCCAACCTAAACTACATCGGTTGAGTTAGATTGGGTTGCTCGAGTTTTTCAGGTTGTCGGTTCTTTTGAACACACCTCTACTCTCTACCAATTCAATCCACATATAGCACCAAAAAGATTATATTGGTTCGATTTAGATTAGATTCATTTTCAATCAATTTGATATGTTTGGAATAATTGAGTACCTTTTAATTTAGATAAGTATCTGAAAAAAAACTTGTTTCCTAACAACTTATTTGTTTTTTCTAATCTATTTTAGAAACTATTTTTAAAATTCTAGCAAATATGCGCATGTATATCTATATATATATTATACCTACTTAACTATTATTTAAAGATGATCGAAATTAAGATATTATTATAGTATCTTTTAAATATTGTAAATTCAAAATTTCTCACTTCATATCTGAATAATAATATTTTTTTTTTAAAAAAAAATGTTGAAAACCAAGTCCTCTAAAATAACAAGAGTAAAAAAAAAAAAAAAAAAAAAAATAGTGTTGCCTTAGTGGCCGATTTTCAACCATTTAACAATTCGTTGTCTTAAAAGAATAGTTATATTTACTTATTAAACAATTAGTAAAAAACTAAAATCGTTATCAAACAAATCTTACAATAAAAGTATTATTCGATAAGATTGGAACAAGGAACATTTCACTCATGCCCATATCTTATTTTTTAAAAAAAAACAAACAAACAAAAGAATCAAACTTTTAAAATTTGGTACTTCATTTGGGCCCTATAAAAGAGGGTTCATAAGCCAATAATAATGTCATTCAAGATCAATTAGATGGATAAGGCACACTCCAAAGACATTCTCTTTGCTTTCTCTCCCTCAAGGGCTTCGGCAATTACTTCCTACTCGACCCATTGCCCGAAGACTTGGGGGAGAGGAAGCTAAAGCTATGTCTTCCCTACCTAACTTTTCTTTTCTACTCTAATTTTACTCTAACTTTTTTTTTTTTTTTTAAACAAAAATTAGGTTTAAATTCGGTTTTGGCCCCAAAATTTTCATAACCCATTTCATTTTTTGTCCTTGATTTTCTAAATGTTTTATTTTGATTTCTAAAACTTTGTAATAGAAAATTATTTTAGTCTCTATCCATAGAATAGGCTGCATAACCAAATTTAGATAGTCTATATCTTTAGTTTTGTAGGTTTGGTGAAATTAGCTAATATGCAACGTAGGAACCATGCTTATCAATCTGAGCATAACTTAACTGGTTAAGCATCGCTCTTCCACCAAAAAGTCATGAGTTTGAATCCCCCCACCCTACATATTATTGAACTAAAAAAAATCTTAAGAATCATATTTGGTTGCTCATGACCACTGTGTAGGGATATCATTAAAATTTTGACAACTAGGAAATTTTTTGAATATTTTTTTTTCATTTACTTTCTTCTCTCTTAATTCTCAAATTTTAATGATGGTGTATATGAGGATTTGTAGGTGTGGTCTGTAAATCCAAAATCCACACATTTATAAGTGTAGATTCAATTTTCTCTGTGGGCCAACCATTCTGGCAAGCATAACATATATCTTTCATTTGAAAAAAGGGAAACATAAATAAAAAATTGTATTATTGGTGAAAAGCTACACAATTTCGGCCCCATTTGATAATCAAATTTTTAGTTTTTAATTTGTGAAAATTAAATCTATAAATACTATTTGTATTCATTGATTTCATTGTTTTATTATTTACATTTGAAGAGTGTTTTCAAAATTCAAGCCAAATTTTAATTTTAAACATATACAGAGAAGTTTTTAAAAATTTATTTTTGTTTTAAGAATTTGACTAAGAATTCAATCGTTTCCTTAAGAAAAATGAAAACTATGACTAAAATATTGTGAAAAAACAAGAATAATATTTAAAAATAAAAAACTAAATATCAAATAGTTCTCAAACCAGCCCTTAATTATTTTATGGGTAAGTGGGGAGGGAGGGCCAATACAATTGAGTTTGGTGCATGTGAAAAACAGAGGTGGACATGACCCACAAATGGCAGACTTTTTTTCAACTTTGATAAAACAGATAAAAAAAGACTTCAAAATGCATCTTTTTAACCTTAACTAGAAAAAGTAACCTGCAATAATGGGAGATTCCCATGTTCAATTCCTCCATAGCAATTTAGAACAGCAAATGGGCTGTAAAAAGAATGAATTCTTTGGCCACAACCTTTTTGTAATTCTTTTTTTTTTTTTTTTCTCTCCACCCTTTCTATTAATTGTTTGAGAAATTCAAGGGGCACAAAACAGTTGATAGATTTGAAGAGTTTGGAATTTGTATAATCTATAAATTTTAATTTTGTGTACTTTATGAATTTCAAAATCTAAATTATTATGCCAAATCTGTAGGTTTAAGATTTATATTAGAGGCTGATTTTAGAAACTAATACAATTTTATTTGTATCAAAGATGTAAACTAATAAAATTTTAAATAACTTACCATTAGATTTAAGAACTTTAAATGTTTACAATAAATTTAATTTCGAAAGCGAACAAACACGTGTCTCTTTGATTTAACTTACTACCACGTGTAAGAACGTGAGCCGTTAAAATACAATAAATTTAATTAGCTAATATATATTCTCACAACACAAAATTTCAAATTAAATTAAAATTACCCTTTTTTTTTTTTGCCTAGCTCTTTTAATTAATTACTTTCTAATTATGTAACTTTCTTCTTCTCTTTCTGCTGGCTGATCTTGATTCTTCTCCACCACCCTCACTCCCTCTGCAGATCTAAGCACATTTGCCTGTTTAATCATCAAAACAAAAATCATTTTCCTTTGAAAAAAATTAGTGTTTTTTGTACAAATCTACAAGCTTTAAAAAAAAAAAAAAAAAAGAACCTGTGTATTTTTATTTTAAGGACCCATTTGATACACAAAATTATTTTTAGAAATCTGGCTTATTTTCTAACATTTTTCTTCGGTTTCTAATTTGATTTAAATACGGTTTAATTTTTAAAATCCAAACCGAATTTTGAAAAACTAAAAATAATAGTTTTTAAGCCTCACCAAAAAGAAAATATATCTATTTGGGCAATGATTTTGCTTTTGGGTTTGTGGATTTAATATTACAAACCCATGATCGTTTAGAAAAAAAAGTCCTTAAATCTTAATTAACTATTTTTTTGTAAAAAAAAAAAAACCACATTTCTAAAACAATTTCTTAATGTTCAAGCTAATTCCAAAATCGTTATTAAACGGAACCTTAAATACCTGATTTTCGGTGATTTCGACCGAAAATCCATCAACAATGAGGAAAGAAGAAATTTTTCTGTAGCTTCCTGACTGCAGCCACCTCCCCAGAACCTCATCGTGCTTTCTACTCAGATACAGATCAAGCTCATTTGCCCCTTCTCCAGATCTTCAAACCAAAAATTCCAAATTAAAAAAACAAAAAAGAAAACCGGCCTCTTACAACTTACAACTTACAACAAACAAACAAACATGTAAGAAAAAAAAAAACATCATCATCATCATCATTATTATTATTATTTTTCAAAATTGATTTTCGATTCCTGTGCACGATTTTCAGAGCTTCTTTTTAAGAAGTTTTATAATATAACTGACCGATCAGCACGAAGACGTTCATATTCAGGATCGTAGTTCATGAAAACGAAGTAACATTCCCGGCCGCCGCCACCGCCACCGCCGCCGCCGTTTCTGTTCTCTTGCATTGTAGCCTTCTTCTGGGTTTCTGTTTCTGAAGAAGCTGGAAAATGGATGTATTTATATATGCATGAACTGAGCCATCCACAATAATTTTAGTTTTTGATCTAAATTAAATAATATTTTTTCATTTGTAATTTTTTATTTTAAAAAAATTATATTAAATTTAAGTCTAAAATAAATTTAATTTTGTTAGTGAGGGCCATCGAGTTCCTGAAACTCAATTGATTTAAGGGGAAGGAAAAAAGAGCTGAATATAGGGTTTCGTGTGTGCGTGAACTTGGAATCTCTCTTTAGCCATTAGAAAATGGAAAAAAAAAAAAATTATTATTATTAGTCGCAGATATGGGTTTTTAACATGAACGGTCAACCCTAATTTACTATTAATTAATTAATGTGGAAAAAAAAAACCCACCTTCATCGAGATGGAATATTTGGATCTGTGATATTATTTGTTTTACTTTATCTAAAATATTTTGTATGAATTAATATATTATCGTTATATTTTACTCCTTTTGCTAAATTCATGTGATATATTTAATATTAATAGCGTTCTTAACAATTTCATGGTGGAAAAAAAAATTATGAATATAGTTGGCCGGATAATACTTATTTTGTTATATATTGTGCACTTTCTTTCATTGCTTTCTCAAATTTATATTTATATTTTCTTGCCCTCTCAAAAAAAAAATTATATTCTCCTGCTAATGACTCTTCATATATGCATGTGTTTGTAATACAAAAACTCTCTGATTTATATCATATCTTCATAATTTTAAATGTGAAGCTTATTGACTTTTCAGGTCTATAATAATATAATTATAGTAAAATTGTTATTTATTGAAAATCATGAGCATGTAAATAGAATTTTAATACAGTAACCTTAAGATAATGCAATAAAGTATTAAATAAAAATGAAAAGTAGACATTATTATTATAAAGGCATAAAAGTGTAGTTTGGTAAATAATAACGAATATCATAAAGTTAAATTAGGTCGTTATCCAATGAGGCTCAAATTATTAAGGTAAAGTTTTTAAAATAAGTTAAACCTATATTTCATTTTAGCTATGAAATCTTGAAATATTTTATTTTATTTTATTGCTCAAACTTCAAAAAAAAAAAAAAAAGGTTTTAAGTGATCCATTTTCAAAAATATTGACACCATTAAAATAATTTTCATCAACCAAAAAGAATTATTGAAAGTATATAGTAGTAAAATAATAAAATTGCAATAGGTGTAAAATTTATGATAAAATATTTGTATTTCTTGAGATGGATCTTCCCCTTCCATTAAAAAAGAGAGAGAAGAATAAAATTATAAACCTAAAAATGGTTTAAAATTGAAGAAAAATATGAAAATGTGTGGGAGGGAGACTGAGATAAGGGGATGGAAAAAGCCTGTGTGTCTGAGCAGGTTTCTGTGGGTTTGAAGGACCAACATGTGTCGTTGTCGGAGTGGTCACCAGCATTAGAAAGCTCCACGTGTCAACACGAGAAGGGACAATGGTGGGGGACCCTGGATATAAACATGGGCCTAACCACAGGGAATCTCTGACCAATACCACAAGTTGATGCTTTTCTTTGACTAGTTGTTTTGCTTTAAATCTCAATTAACCAAACGGATTTCGTTTTGGTCATCTTTCATTTTCATTCGTATAAATATACAGTTGTGTCAACTACGTTCAATAATTTTTCTATAAAGAGATTGATCAAGTTTTACTATAGGCATTACTAATGTGGAGCAAGCTGATCCAAACAGATCCATGCATCAGTGTAGTGTTCGACCTAATACATTCTAAAACTTACATAATACTTAATTCAAGCTGAACAAGGTAAGATTGCATGTCTATAATAGGTGAGGAGCCTACCTTTTATAAGGAAGGACTTTACGACCTTACTTTGTTATTTAGAACTCTCCGTACATTTTTGCTCGGAAAACACATTTGTTACCAAGTAACATTCAAGCACTCGACTAGTCCATCTCGTCACGTTTATCGTCCGAGCTACATTTTGGACGGGAGAGTGAGGCATGCGGCATAGCCAATTTCGCACCCACAACAACATTCAATTATTACGAAAGTATCGATCACACTATGCCAACTATATTAGATAATTTCTTGAGAAAAAAAACAAAAACAAAAATGGTTCGGACGGCGTCTCCGGGCATGCTTACATGGTAGTCCTCTTCTATGTATCCAAAACAGTGTTTTTTTTTTCTCTGTTTTTTTTTTTTTAATAACTTCAACAGCACACCTGAGCTGAAGCTACTTTCATGGGCTCAGTGAACAACGCTTAGTTCTCACAATACACAGCCCCTGCTCCTCAGCACCATATTTCCTTGGTCAAACTTATTTTGCTGCTCAATTTTAGATCTACTTTTTTTTTAAAAAAAAGAAAGAAATTAAAAAAAAGAATTACACATTTTTTTTAGAGTGAGAATTCGAATCTATTTACCTTAGAATAAATGTATAATATCTTAACCAATTGAATTATAGTTAAGTTAACACATTTTTTATCCTTAACAAATGAAAAACAAGTAACAATAAATGGAATATCTATACCGCATGCCTGTATTAACATCCCTAATTTAGTATTTAGAATCAAATTTCAATCAAAAGTCTATTGCTAAAATATGTATATACAGTTTTAAAGGATATGGGCTTCCAAAAGAGAAAAATATAAAATTTCTAAAAAAGAAATCTTTAGTGGTCGTTTTTTAGAGTGGTGATTTGAATTTTTAATCTTTTAGTCGATAATATATACATTTACCTTATCGACTTAGGTTGGCATTGTTAGCAGTTTTTTTTAATGTTGGGAAAGGAAACACCAAAATATAAAATTAAAAGAAAAATTGGAATAAGTGTCTTTCTTTTATCCCCTTTGAAAGATGACTAAACTTGAAAAATGATCATTTCATTTTTTTTTCCTAACTGTTTAATAATTTTGGATTTGACATTTTTACTCTTCTTTATTATATTATCCAATTTTATATTCAACATTAATCTCTTTTCAATTCTCTCTTAGATTCTCTCCTAACCAATTTTGATTTCTAATTTTTTTTTTGTTACATTGT
>JAOANK020000068.1:942846-955451 GCA_026257165.2 Telfairia occidentalis | reverse complement strand
CCATTTTTAAATGTATATATTTTATTTTACATTAAATTGGTAAGATAAAATTTATTATTAATAAATAATATAACAATAATAAAATTGAATAATGCTCCATATTAATGATTGTTATTATAATAATAAAATATATACAAATTTTTTTTATTTTAAGTAGACGTAATTTTATGTTAGTAACTTATTATTTACTAATATCAAATTTATAAAGATAAAATTTATTATTGTTAAATAAAATAATACAAAGTAAATTAAAACTTAATAATTGTCCTAACTTTTTAATAGATTGGAAATATAAAAAGATATTTTAGTAATCATCATTTATCTGATTCTGATTCATTCCGATTCCAGATGAAAGTAAATAGTATGAATGAATTTCTAATTCTGATTCCAAACAACTCCTAGTAAACAATATCAAGGGTATAAGATTCTTATTCGAACTGATTTTCATTATAATTCTTCTCCATTATGATTTCGCGAGTCTTAAAGGGTCTTTTTCACCCCCACAAACAATAATGATTAAAATAATTAAAAATAATCTAAGATAGTTTTTAGCATGTCCATAATCATATTTTTCAATATAATTTATTATTGTTTACAATTGTGTTACTTCATAATGGCATAACTTGACCATGTATATAAATAAAAGATAAATGACATGATTTTAAAATTGCATTTGTCCATATAATCAAGTTATAAATTGTATAAATCATATTTAAAAGATATGATTTATAAAAATACTCTACTTTTATCATTACCTTTCGAAATACCTAATTCCTTTTTTTTTTAAAAAAAAAAATCCACGTTCTCTAACCTTAGTCTGAGACCCAAAAGATTATGACATGAGAAGAATCTTATATCAAATATTTTTTACCTTCTGAATCTAAAAAGTATAGACCTCCATGTGCTACAGACATGTTCCATTGGTTGATAATAGAACAAAAGACAAGATGAACAGTAACAACCAACAATTTTTTTCTGTCCTAAGCACCATTTGCCCTGTTTGGTTATTTCATCATGATTAATGTACTACTCTAGTTCCTCACCAAGGTCAAGCAATGCAGAAGACAATGAAAAAAATTGATGTTGGACCACTTGGAGCAAAACATAAGCAATCATTTTCCTTTCAATCTCTATCAATCCCCAAATGGGCTTCATTATACTTTTATAGAGCAGGCATAGCATTTGAAATTCTTCTAATCTATTTATCTGTCACTGGTTCCCATCACTAATAGACAAAAGGCAATATGAATGTGGGGAGGGGGATGGTACCAGGTATTAAGTTGATGTGTCCGTTCAGCTTTGTAAATGAACAACTCTCTGATCAGAGAAGAATCATTTGGCATTGGGAGTTATCACATCCTTCAAATTCTTAGGATAGCACATTGTTGTATGGAGGCCATTCCACACATTGTCTGCAAGAATGGCATTCACAGCATCTGTTGGATGAAATTGATCCCACCAAATATGATTAGAAGCATTTTTGCAGGCCATAAGTGGTGAGATGCACATGATCCAACCATTGTAGCGACCAAACCCACAACAAGCATCAGTAGTTACATTGAAACCTAGATGAAAACAAAATGAAACAATGAGAAGCGAATTCGGTTTATGGCAAAAGAAGCGAATTCGATTGTTACTCACCGTAACGTTTATGGTTCTTCAAAATATCCATTGAACCTTCAAGCAAATCACAGAAGATGATATTTAAATCAGGCAGCTCCATGCCGAGCTCCTCGACCATGTATCTCATCGCAAAGTTGAACTCCATTACCATGTCATTTATCTCCTCAACACACCCTCCATTTTCACTGCCGTATTGCCATAAGTAGAAAGGAGCGCAACCAATAGGTGCCAATCCCATTACAACAATTCTCCTAGCATTCATGTTATACAAGTTCTGAACCATGAATACAAAATCTTTTAGAAGGTTTTTGAAAAAATGATAAATCAACAAGAGTAAAAAGAGACGATTCTAAACCAATTTAGCTTATATGCATGGGAGGAGCAGCAACCAAGATGCAATGCAGGGTTAATTGCCAATGTCTAAAATGATTCAAGAGCTCAAATTATGGGAAAAAAAAAATGAAAATATGTGCACAAAAACAATATCTTAAAGGTTAAAGAGATGGCATCATGACTGATTGACTATATATACTTGCTCTTACTCCAGCTTAGATTAACAAACCGATACAATGTGGCAGCAAAATTATAGACAAAGTATTAAAATGATGTAATCAAATCACCTTGATTTCCTGTCTGATTGTGGTTGCCAGAAATTGGTTAAAATTCCATGGAGAGTACAGACTTTGGACACTAGATATATTAAACAGATAGTAATGAATGTAATCGTTGATTCCAATTGATATGTAAAAAACTGAGTTCGAAATGTGATCAGCAGCACCATTCTCGCCCATATTTAGAACAAACTGTTGAAAAGTGTCCATAAATTGCTGAATTTGCTGTGTAAAGGAAATGTGTTGGCCCTGTGACAAATCACATTTCAAGAAGGCAAGAGCATCAGCAATAACAACCAAAATAATAAACGCAAGATTACTCGATAGGTTATGGAAACTCTTGTTTTTTTTTTCTCTCTTAGTAATAATAAAGCAGAACATTAAAAATGTAGAAAGAGATCGAAATCGTTGAACAATTCAATCCAGTAATCACAGCCTTGCGCATTTGATTTGAAACTGACCAATTCGCATACATCTTTTTTCGACGATTTTAATCAATTGATAAAACTAGTTAAAATTGATGAAAAGAAGTACCAATTCAGATCCGCTGGTGAAGATAACCCCAGCACTAGCCGATGCATAATTCACTCCTTGAATCATATCTTCCACAACTCCAGCATGCCCAAGATAACTCGGAACGAAAGGAAGTCCAAGACGCAGGGCTGAAAGACCATTCAGAACCAAAACCGGAAGAAATATAAAAGATCAAATCGAAAGTTCGAAAATCATGAGATAGAGCAAACAAAAACAGATATCAAACCTAAAAGAAATGCCCAAGCATCATAACATTGACAAAAAACAAAAATCAAGAAATTAACAATACCAAGAAAGTCGACGGGAATTCTTCCATTAGAGAACCTTCCAGTCGGACTGTGCGTGTCGAAGTCCCGACCATAGGGAAGATGATCGGCGCGGGCGAAGGTTCCGAGGAAATTGTTGGTGCCGCAGTCGACGGTAGAGTCGCCGATGACGAAAAGGGCCGGGACCAGAGAATTCGACGGCGGCGGAGCGGCAGATGGAATGGAAGAAGACGAATTTGAAGGGCTTATGAAGCCATAAGGACTCGGCGCCAAAGGATTGTGGTCTTTAGGGTTTAGGGCTTCTGATTGCAGAAAAATGGTGGAAATGAGGATGGAGATTAGGGGAATTAGCAGATTAAACGCCATTAATTTTACACTCGGACAGAGACCGATGTTTGAATTAGGCGGGAAGATAACAACGGTTTCAACTAAAATGGGTCAAATTACATATTTTTGGTTAAAGTTGTACAAACTGTCTCTCAATTTTGATCTTTGTTTAAAAAATACATTTATTTTTTTTTTAAGTTTCAATTATATCATTCCCCTTTTAAATAATTTTAAAAATATATTTGAAAAATATTTATGTTAATAGGAATGACGATATGATTAATGGCATGTTAACAAAGATGTAATTTACGTAGCTCTTAATGAACGAACGACCGATCGGTCACTCTATCGTTAAGCATGTCATCAGCCATGTCATTTTTCATCACTTCGAATAGACATATCTTTAATTTTATTATTAAAATAATTTGAAAGATGCATGGTATAATTGAAACTTTTAAAACAAATATCAACGTTCAAGGGTATTTTGCTTAGTTTAAGCTACATTTTAAGAATATATAGTTAACGATTTTAAGTTATCGTTCCTACCATTAATCAAAGAGATGTCTAGTAAAATTTAATTAAAAAAATAAGAACCATGATTAAACTTTTATAAACATAGAGATTAAATTGAAGTTATTATTGTCAAATCGAGCATAACTCAACTGGTTAAAGACATATTTTCCTAATCAAGAGGTCATGGGTTTGAATATTCTCATCCTACATGTTGTTGTACTAAAATAATAATAATAATAAAGTCAATATTAAAAATTAATCAAAGACCAACATATAACCTAATCAATCAATTTTAATAAATTACCATGATATTTTAAACTTTCTTTTTCTTTTAAAAAATGCAACCTAATAAATAAATGTTAGATTTTTTAAATCTAATTTTATTATGTGGCTCATATACATTTATTCCATTAATGTTGTAGAGCCATGTATGTTAGTGGCCCAATTAACTAAAAGGTAATTTTCCTAATCAACCCTTTGATGGAAGGTGTATATATAAAGATAAAATCCTAGGGATTGGTCTTCTCTCTGTCTAACCAAATAGTATATTCTCTCCATCAAGAACGACTAATAAAGAGGCTAAGAGAGAGAAATACAATCCTCAAGAATTGTCCTACCAAATCAACTTCATGAATCAAGGTATGTTATTATAGTTTTTATGTTATTGTGAAAATCGTGTAGTTCAAAGATCTTGACTTTTTATTAATCTATACAATATTATAGTTTATTGTATAATCATGTAAATTTATATAAAGAATTTTACAATAAATACCATTAATCATACGTTTAAGATACTTTTGTACTAAAAGGTAATATTCACCAAGTTTTTTTTTTAATAAAAAAACAAACAAAAAAATTAAAAATTATTGTAGTTAAAACCTCTCCAACATTTAAGCATATTCTTATCTTCAAGGCAGAGTATGGCTTCTAAGAGGAATAAGTTGGAAATTGTTTCAAGTGAACAACAACTTAAATGTGTCTATCTAAATTATAAAAGATTACATTTAAAGCATCTATCTCTACTTAATCCATAAAATATTCTTTTAAAAAAGGTCAAAATATTCACCTTCATCCTTCATCTAACCATATATACATATATATTAAGAAATTTGTCACCTTTTAATTAAATTAGTAATTTTGTCAACCCTAATTTATTATTTATTTAACAAAAGCTAGGTATGAGATTAAACCTTCAACTTTAGAAAAATAACAGGCGTATTATTAATAGATCAATGTCTTAACTAACAACATTAACTTGCTAACCTGAGCATAACTCAACTTATTAAGACATATGTCATCGACAAAAATGTTGTGAATTCGAATCATCACTCTCACATGTTCAACTCAGAAAACAAAACAAACAAACTTAACTTGAATCAACATCTATAAAAAAAAAAAGCATAATCTCAATCTAATATCTTAAAAGGAACTTGGACATTTGGTTGGTAAGTTAAGTTAATATATAGCGTCCCAACCTCTAAGTTAGTTAATTCAGCAAACGTTTAAAAAAATATTCTGCCTCTCAAGTAAAGTACTTCGATAAAATGCGCGTCGTAATAAATAAGTTTCTATAACTTAACTTATTAATTCATACGATCTATTTATGGACGGTAAATTAATACTTTACCGTAAACTCAAACTTATCAAAACCAATTACACAAACATAAATAAACATTCATTGAAAGGTTTTAGGTGAAGCTCTTTCAATCATATTCCACATTCCTTTCCCAAAAGAATGAAACATTAATAACCCAAAATCCAATAAGACATACACAATAAACAAACCCCATTTATTCAAATTTAGAACGCAAAAACATTTCTTTTTTTTTTTTTTTTTTCCCACACACCATTTTAATAAATCCCTTTTTTTTTTCTTTTTGCATCCAAATTCCAAACACGCCGCTATTCTCTCTCCTCTGAAGCAAAACCAGATCCGTTCCGCCTCCTCCGCCGTAAGCACCGCCATGAGCTCGCCCCATGGGCGTACGAACTTGGCGTCCTGTATCGTCGCCACCATCTTCTTAATCTTTGTCGTCATCGTCGTCCTGATCGTCTTCTTCACCGTCTTCAAGCCGCAGGATCCGAAGATCGCCGTCTCCGCCGTCCAGTTTCCGTCCTTCTCCGCCGCGAATGGCACCGTCAATTTTACTTTCTCTCAGTACGTCTCCGTCAATAACCCTAACAAAGCCTCTTTTTCGCACTACGACAGCTCCCTCCAGCTCCTCTACTCCGGTTCTCAAATTGGATTCATGTTCATTCCCGCCGGTAAAATCGACGCCGGCCAGACGCAGTACATGGTGGCCACTTTCTCCGTCCAGTCATTCCCCTTGGCCTCTCCGGTCGCCGCCGTCGGAGCGGGGCCGACCGTCTCCGAGGGAATGAACGGGTACAGGGTCGGCCCGACGCTGGAGATCGAATCGAGGATGGAACTGGCTGGTCGGGTTAGGGTTTTGAACTTCTTCACTCACCATGTGGGGGCCACATCGAGTTGCAGAGTCGCCATTGCTGTAAGTGATGGATCTGTCTTAGGTTTCCACTGCTAATTCTTCTTCTTCTTCTTCTTCTTCTTCTTCCTGTTTAACTCTGGAAAATTTGCTCAGTTGAGTGTTCAAATTCTCACACTCAAAAGTGTAAAAAAAAAAAAAAAATCCCAAAAGATTTTGAGCTTGCTCTCTCTCTCTCCCTCCTTCGAGTAATTTGTGGGATTTGTGAAATTGAATTGCAGAGTGATCTGATCTTAAATTTTGCTTGAGCTTAAGCTCTGTTACTGAACTGAAATTCATCAGAAATCTCTTCTGTTTCCTTGTTTTTTCAGCTGGGTTTGTGATTTTTTATGATAATGAAGTTAAAATTTGATTCATAGGGACTAATCTGTGGCTTTGGATCATAAAGAAATGTTAGTGTGAACAAATATTAATTGCAATTGAAACAAAGAACCAAGTGGGATTCTACTCATTTTCTTGGACTCTCTTTTTTCCACCTTTTTTGAAGTTAAAAAAAAAAAAACAGATTGGGCGCCGAGCAAAGTTATTAATTTTTTGGTCTTTGTTTTTTTTTTCCCCCTCTTTCGAGTACAATAAATATGAACCTCGGACTTCTTGAGTATTGTAGATTCAAATTTTGGTATTGTAATGTTGAGAAAGAAAAAAAGCTACCAGTTTTAAGAGATTTAACAAGTAGAAGAATGGTGAAAGTTAATGCAATTATACTCAAAAGTGACCATAAAAGACGGTATGAAAATTAGGAAAGAATCTACAAATTAATTAAGTTGAGATATATATTAACTCATTTTGGCTTATGTTTTAAGCCTAGCTTAAAATAGTTAAAACATATATCGTCGAAGTTAAAGAATAAAAAAAAAAACTCATTTGAACGGTTATTGTTGATTTGAATGGGAGTGGGAGTGTTAGGTCAAAGTGACATGCAGAAGAGATCATTTAAACAGGCCGTCTGGGCTCAAACCGTAATGCAACCATATTCCATCAATAGGAGAGTTTAAGACCAATTTCAATCCTTCCGTAGGAGTGGCGTGTTAAGTCAAAGTGTACTGCAATTTCAAAGAAGAAAGAAAGCTTCAAATTTGGCTTTAACTTAGGGTGCAAATCGAGGCCCCACAAAAGGGGAAAGTGAAATTGGAAAATTCTCCCACCTAAGAGCTCTTTTATTTTTTTAGTTCAACATTTGTGGGAATGGGAGATCAACCATCAACCTCTGACATGGTAATACATGTTTTTATTCACTGAGCTATGCTCGAATTGGCCCCACCAAAATGCTCTTAAATCACCGAATATGAAACCGATTCTACTAAATTTAACATTAGTTATTGAACATTGAGATCTAAAGTTTAGAATTTTACTAAATACTAAATTTTATGTTTAATAGAACTCGTAAATTTAAAAGTTTTAAATATATTAATGATGTCGTGAAAAAAATTGAAAGTTTTGAAACCAATATGATATTTATAAACTTCAATAATTAAATAAACATAAAATTAGAATTTCTTCACTTATTTAACACTTTTTGAGTTGAAAGTTGACTCAACGACTAAATTTGTAATTTAATATTTAATAATTGAACAACACTCGGACAAATCGGTGGCGAGAAGAGATGAGATAGAAAACGTGGGTCTGGTTTTTTTTTTTTTTGTTTGTTTTAATTTTTTTTAAAGATGGGACCCACCCAGTAGATATAAATAGTTAATGGGAGGGTGGAAAATGGAAATATAAATAATAAAGGTATTGGGATTCGGGAATTATGCTTTTTTGATTGAACATGTGGGGTACCCCCTGCGTTTTACGTTTACCCTACAGCCTTTACCACTTCCCCTATTTTCATCCACATTATTTTTACCTTATCTTTGAATTCAACACTCATTTCAGACTATCCCCAAGTCCTTTGATTGGATTTAACAAATATTATTTACCCAAATATGAAATGTTAAATTTACGTTAGATTCAAAATATGCAACCAAGCATAATTCATCTTATTTGATTAAGACGGTCTTTGACTAAAAAGTTATCAATTCGATCGTTGTAGTCGGACTCTATTATGAGATTCTGACCACATTCACTATAGGACCATCTTATCTCTTTCTCCTCCAAACTCGGATTATGGAAATAGCTCAATTAATTTGATTAAAACTATCTTCGAATAACAAATCTCATCCTAACCTTTCATTTTGTTAAACTAAAAAAAAATGTAACTTGAATATTCAGTGCTTATTAATCAAAGCATCCACCTCAAATACAAAAATAAAGCTCAACTCCTCACATAAATAATAAGTTTGAATCTTACAAAAGTCTTTAAAATAATATATTAACAAAAAAAACTTAAAACAAAATCTATATTTTATACAAAAATATATTTTTAAATGACTAAATTATATAAAATACCTATACTTTGTAATTTATTTCAAAAATACCTTCATACTTACAAAAGTTTCAATATTATCTCTTAAACTTTTCAAAACTATGCTTGAACCAAAATTCTATTAAAAACTTCACTGAGATACCTACCAACATTAGTTTCAACTTTTCAGCTTTCCCTTCCCCATAGGATAGATGTTGACATCTACCTCATTTTTCTCAAAAGTTTTTTACATAATTTTAGTTCAAATATAATTTTACAATATTTAACCAAGTTAAAGAGTAGTTTTGAAAATTTTAAATGTATAAAATATTTTTGAAACAAAGTACTTATTATTATAGGAGTATTTTATATAATTTAGCATTTTAAAATAAAATTAAGTAACAATGAAAATGTAATACAATAGCAGTTTTAAGCAATAGAGCAAATTTGCTATTTACTACTATTAAAAGTTGTCCCAACTAAAAGAGTAATATATATATATATATGCATATTTCTTCTCCAAAGTTAAAAATAGAACGTACAAACTTAATTTACATAATTTAAAAATTTTGAGAACAATACTTAAAAATAAAGACAAATATTGCAAATTCACCCTAATTTTCATCCCAAAAATCAAATCAAGGGGGGGAAAAGTGAAAATTTGCCAATCAAAACCGAATCATGTTCTTGCTCAACCTTTGGCACATTGCCCAATTGAAGAAAGCATTTTAGGGCTAGATTTTCGCTTTACTAACCTCTTTTGAGTGTGTTTCAGACATCAGATCCATCTCAAAGCTCAAACCTGTGCTCCAAAAGAGAAGATTCTCCTGTTTTTTTTACTCCCAACTTTTTTGGTCAAGGCATTTCAGATCCAAAGATCAAAAAGTTCCCAGATAAACAGCACAAGGAGTTCAGAACAAAGAAAAAAATACAGGTATTTCTTCATATAATACTGTGTAATCGTAATCTAGATATCGGTATATCCATATCACCTAGGGTCGAAAGATGGCGAAAATCACTTCTTTATATAGAGTTGGTAACTGAATACAACAAAATCGGCTTCTCCAGCAAACTTCTTCCCCACACGTATGAAGAATTAAAGAATTGTGCTGCCATTTTCCCTCCCAGATTCCAAATACAGAACAAGATATTATTTATACAATCTTACTTTGACCAAGCAACGGTGTCGATTTCTGCCTGTGCGCTTCTGTATAACTCGAGTCTCTTTGCTAGGGCAGTACGCCGCTCCATGATTGCTGGATCCTCGTTCAATAGTGATGATAGCCGCTTTTGCTGCATAGGAAAAGGCAAATATGTAATTTGAGAAGAAAGGACGTTTGAACATTGTGGGAAGAGGGGATTATTCTACCTCTAGTTTACCCAAATCAGTGAAGAAGTGGTCAAGGAGGCTTCTTTTGGCCTCTCGTACTTGACAATAAACGACGGATTTCGGAATCGAGTTACGTAAGCTAGCACAAACCATATGGACATAGGATAGCACCGTTGTTCCTGTATATGCCAAAAGAAAAAGTGCATATCATTGATAGATTATACCGGGTCGTCTTCAAGAAATTCAACAAATTTTAGACAAATTCCTTAGGTAGATTGTTAGTTAAAGACCGACCAAAATGCCTTAGATAAGAGTTAAAGATGAATGTGTAGACATGTAAAATTGGGCAGTAATGGTTGAATATAGTTCAAGACCTACCGACACGCCTTAGATACGAGTCATTGTATCGGTCAAAAATTGAATGTGTAGGGTTGCCTCCCTTTTCAATATCTTGAGGAAGCTTCCGGAAGAAGTCAACTGTCAGGTAACTGCATTCCATATCTACAAGCTGAAGTGATGCTTTCTTGCTTTGCTCCCTCATTCTTTCAAGTGATTCAATAGCTGCATTTCCTACCTCCACTCTAAGTCCAGGATATTGCTTTAATTCCTGAAAGCAGCAAAAGAAAACTTATACACAAGATTCAAATAAAAAACATATTCACATAAATCAGAAGGAGAATCTGGGGATATTTTCATCATCCTTGCCCCAGTACTGCCAACTAAGATAAGAATGAAAATTATAGATGACAGGCACCAACTGTTATGATGCAGCTCATATCAAATGTGAAACAGTTTTATAATTTCAATCAACCTCAAATTTAAACATTGCTGCCTTATACAGCCTTTCATTTTTTTTCCCGTGTGCGCCCGCCCGCGCTAAGAGAAATACAATGAACATATTATAACAAAAGACTGGAGGAAAGAATCTTCCCCCAAGCAACCAATCTAGGAAGTAACAACAACAATAAGATAAAAAAAGATTGCTGATGATAAACAGTTTAATAAAAATCGTTTGTGAATAATAAAGTTTAAAAAACTCTTATTTTAAGACAGTATTTATCATGAACGAATATTCTTGTGCAAGAAGATAAAAATAATGTAAATCAACAAAATTCTACGCAAAATATGGAACATGGTTGTGATTAAGTGAGTGTATCATATGCAAGCTTCAAGAACATACTAGCGTTTCACTCATAGATTTGTGAACCAGATCCTTCAATATGGAATGAACCTGAAATTAGAGAGAAAAAAACATTAATACATGAAGATCGATGAGTATCCAATAGATTCTTAGACCACGGCAGTGAACTCTGATCTGATAATGAGAAAATAGGTTAAATAATATATTATCGTGCAACAGTGCTCTTTGATAAAAAAGAAGGGAGAAGTAAAAAGTTAAAAACGTGCAAAAAATGGTAATGCTAAAAATAAAAGTACGCTTAAAACACAGCAGAGTAACTGATTCCGTGTAGGAAAATTTTGAACAGGTAAGCCCATTACATTGGACACGATATGAAAACCTATTATTAAACAATACTGGTCATTCTGAAATTCAGGTTTCAACAGGAAAGCAGAATTGTTAAATCAGTCCTTAACGCAGATACCAAGAACAAAAAATTGCCCATGTCAAAAACCATCTTATAATAGCTGAAAGTCTAAAACAAATGTTCACGTCCCCCTTCCTCATGCATAAATATTTCAGTAAGAATAGCACAAATTCAGGCATTCCAGAGTAATTTCAAGCCATTGTGTACATACCGCATCAACACATGCCTCAGCTGGGCCTCTAATAGTAATTAAAGTAGATTCGATTAGACGACGATATCCTTGTTCAGGAGCTATTAGATGAGGTTGATATCCATCAGCTTCAGTAATAAGCTTCTTTACATTTTCCATTGACAATTGCCTGTCAAATTGCAACCTCTTTAGAGCAGCAGGAAGTTGGTCATCAAAGACGCTGTAAATTTTATCACCACCAGGACGGCTGTAGAAAGATCAAAACATGGAATTTCGCTTAGGAAACGTAAGAAAAGTCATGAGGAGGAAGCATTTCATATTACAAAAGAGAACAAGAGAGCATAATCATACACGCCATCGAGATGTTCTTTAAAGTTCTGATCAAAAGCACGACAAATCTCCATAATCATGTATAGTTTTCCCTGCAATTATAAAAAAAATAATAAAATGTGAACATATGAGAAGGTAATTGAAGGACCGGACCATACATTAAAAACCCCTCCACAACCATCTTAATGAGCCTATAGCTTATATCCAGAATTAAGAACAGGTAAAACTAAAACTAAAAACAAAAAAAATGAAACCTAAAACATAGGTTTAGGACTGAGAGACTATAGGCAGCCATTGAACTTTGAGGAAACTTACTCCAGCATCATTTGCAACAGGCCTTCCAAGACGGCTTAGCTCTGATTCAAGTTCAGCAATGGTCTTGTTAATGAGGTTTTGAATGCCAGGGATTTTGGACTTGATTACCGTTTCTAGATGCTGAGATTAAGAATTACAAGAAGTCAAACATTAATAAACACAATTCCCTGC
>JAOANK020000068.1:914885-925490 GCA_026257165.2 Telfairia occidentalis | reverse complement strand
GGGGAGAGTGTGTGATCCTCTCGAATTGATCACTACTGTGTAAATCGTACTTGTGAGTAAATAAAGATACCTATCAATCTCATCTCTTTTTTTATTTATTTTTTATTTTTAGACACTACACGGATACGTCGCGAACACTTTGTGGCCACGTCTAAAGATTTTTCAAATAAGAAAATTGCCCGCAAGCATCTCACTATAAAAGTTTAGTCTAAATGTATAAGATAAAATTCATCCAACCCAAATGTATAAAATAAAACTCAACCCACAGAATAAATCCACAAAAATAAATATGTTTTGTTGTTGTATTAGTGTCGATACTTGACATTTTATGCTTTTTAGGGGGGTGCATCTCATTTTTTATGTTAACTTTACATGTTCTATCTATTATGAAGTAATAAATAGATTCATATAAACACATATATCTTAAAAGAAAAAAAAATGTATCCCCAACATATCTGTGTCCTACATTTTTAGAAATTGGTGTACCAGTGTATCATATCGCGACTGTGTCTGTGCTTCTTAGCCTAGATTTAGGTAGCCTGTGTTTGGAATGCAAGTTTGTGTAGTCTGGTTTATGTAGTCTGTGTTTGGCATGCAGGGTTATGTAGCCTGACTTTGGATGGTAAGATTTTGTTCTTAGCTGCTTTTTTTTCCTGTTTTTTTAGTGAACTATTCAACTATTTGATATAATGTAGTTAAATTTTTTAGACAATTTTGTACAAGGCAATTAATCCATCGATTTTAAATTTAAATTTATGCATTTTCTAATCATAATTTTGTCTTATTCGATCACCACACAAATTAAAATTTAAACTTAATCCAATCATTCATAATAATTTAGTAACAAGTTTAATATTAATATCATAGGTTCGACAAAATATTTAACAAAAAATAAAAGGCAACGGGTAATCATAAAACAAAGAAAGTAGTCGACAAAATATTAATTTTCAATCATAATAAAATATTTTCTTATTATAAACTTTATTTAAATAAAGTCAAAATTAATATATTACCTATATTTCTGATTTCTACAAAAAAAAATGCTCATTTTAACTAAATGATATGAGTTTATCATAGTTTTATTTGTATGGATATCGTAATCCATATTAAAATTTCTAATCATTATTATATTTAAAGGTAAGCATTGGAGATTTATTTTTGAATAATTTTACTACTATTATTCAATTGATAATTTCCATAATGTTAGAAACATTTCATTATCAATTATATAATTTTTTTTCCTTAATTCTACTATATTAAAATGTGAGACACCTGAGAATTAAATTTAGATGCATTTGTCTTTTATATAATTTTAACGATCAAACTTACACTTAATAATAATAGTTTATATTTGAATACTTTCATTATATTTATTAGAATTAAAATAGTAATTATGTTATAAAATGAAAATAAAGCACAAATAAATTGTTCAAGGTTTACTAGAAAGAACTAAAAAAAAATCAATATCAAATAGAGTTAAAGTAAAACATCTTAAAATTATAGGTTAAAATATGTTTTTAATTCTAAAACAATATATATATTCTATAAATAAAATAAGTGTGTACAATGCTATAAAACTTTTCTAAAATAAAATAAATACCATAGCAATCAAATTTAAAATTCAAAATAATATAAACTTTGAATATTTATTGTTACAATAGTATAATTTATATTATAATAATAATTTTTGAGTTTATATTATAATATCAATTTGAACAATAATATTACATCTGATCTAATTTTATATAATTAGAAATTTTAAAATAGAAGCTAAAATTTTTATTTGAAAAAAATCATATGGTCAAAAGTTTTGTTTCTGTAGCTTTTTTATAAATTAACATGGTTAAATAATAATTGAAATAAGTTGAGGTAGAAAAAGAGAGAGAGAAAGGAAAAAAGGACGAGAGTTCAGATTTGGGGACCCACTTGGGGGCTTGAATAGTAATTACTATACATGCTTAGGGGTTTGGGGTGAGGTGGGGCCCATTTTACACCACCTCACCAAAAATATGGGTTAGGCTTAGGATGCCAAACTCATCCTAAACCAAACCCATAGACCAAACACCCAGAAAATTTTTACCCCATGGGACCCCTTTCCTTCTTTCTGTTCTAATTCTGCAACATTTCATTTTCATGAAATTCTAATACTGATTAAAAGGAAAACATAAACAAAAACAAAAAGAATTACCAAGTATCTAGGAGGAGGTTAACAAATTTTACTTAATATGACTAAGGATAGTAAAGTGAGCATTTCGAAAGGCCATATACCTGGAACATCATAACCAAAAATATCCATAAACGATGGAAACTATGATAAAGATGAAGAAAAGTCCGGTGCTCAACAAATGAAGTTTTCCCCTGATGCCGACTACTACCAAACATATTCTGAAAAGGAAAAAAAAAAAAGAAAAAAAAATTCAGCACACAAGAATGAACACATTGCAAAGAAAAGATAGAAGTACTTCACATGTAATGGCTTATGCACCATACTCAAAGCATGGAGCCCAAATACCACGTGGTTTTTTCTAATATATAATATCATTGAGAAACTAAACAATAAATTTAGAAAAAGTAATTATGCATGTAAATGATAAATAAACCTCACACAAATAACAAATTAAGAAACTACTTGTCAGTAATAGAGAGGAATAAAAATGAAAGCTTAAACGGGAAAATATTCTTTAGCCAACAGGTATCAGAATCAGGATAATTTTATTAATAAAGAATATGAAATACATATGCTTTGGGAAATAGACACCAGTCTCTTGCTTAAGCAGAAGTTGTGTTCAATCAGATGCAAAATTTGTTGAACTGGCTAATCTCCCAATGAAATAGTTTACATTCAAATTCTCCTTATAATAATTGATTTGTCTAAGCTCCAAGATTTAGCTAAATAAATAAATATATATATATTAATGAAAAACTATGCTTTCATTTCAATGAAAGGGCCCCAAAAGGGGCCAAATTATAATTAAAAAAAAAGATCCAATCAAATAAAACAAGACATAAAGAATAATTACAAAATGGATATTTAAACTGGTTTGATTTAATTGATTGTTCGTAATTCAAGGATTCTTTGGATTCAAGCAACTAATATAGGTTCAAACCCCTGAAAACCATTTACTAAAACAGACTTTTCACTACCAAATGTTTAAGGGAGAGCAATAATTTCAAGTACGGAATTATAGAGAACAGGAAATTTATCCTTTGTCAACTCCAACCAATCAGTACAATAAATAGTTTATAAATAATTCAGTATAAACGAGTTAAAAAAACAACGAAAGATATGTTTTGAAAAAATTAAACAAAGCATGTGGACAACCTTTGACTTTAGTGTTGGCTTTTGGAAAAAAGATTTTCCTTTATGCCATGGCCAACTGAGTTCAAAGCATCGAAGCGACCTGATAATAAAATGAACAGCATTTCAAAACTTCTTCAGTATACTTTTTACATTTCAATCAAACATACAGCATTTTTGCAACTAACCAGAAATACTCGTTAAAATCATCATAGTTTCTCCATGCAGAATGTGGTGCCCGCCCATTATTATTGTTTGCAGCTTCCTGAGCATTTAATAATCAGGACTCGTCAAATTGGCAGTTCAAGACAGCAAACTAAATACAACTGGAACATGGTTTGGACGGTTCAATCCAAAACCTAGCTTATTTAATAATGAATAGAGGAAAAAACATTACCAAGAATTCTACCCAAATCCAAAAAATATCATCCTATAAAAGCCAGAGGGTTGGCCCCCGAAAGGTTATGAAGCCACAGTTATATAAATAAAGAGGAGATTCAGTAGGTTAATTTAGTTTTTTCTGTGATTTTTGGAAATCAAGCTCAAATGTTATTAGAGGATTTTCAACGATGAACAGAGGACTGCAGGAAACAATCAACAAATGAAAAATGGCAATGATTAATCAGACTTACAAAAGAAAGAGAACCAAAGCACCAAACCAAAACCAAAAAGGATGAAAACAATCCCTAAGAGTACAACCCAAGACTTGGGTTTTGAAACTAAGTGATCGACTATAGGGTAAACAATCAGTAAGGCTGGGTTTTGAAATTAGATATTGAAAAGGCCTTTGATTGTGTGGATTGGGACTTCCTAGAGAAATTATGAAGTTGAATGGCTTTGGAGAAAAAATGGATCAATAGATTGATGGTTGTATTATAAACACAAAATTCTCTATTACTAGTAAGTGAAGTCTTAAATTTTTTTTTTTTTTTGAAAAGAAGAAACAATTCAGGAGAGATTTACAAGAATCAAACTCACAAGGAGTGAAAAAGAAAATAAGCTTAGAATCAAGCATACTAATGAAAGCAACTCAATTATTACAAATATCAAAAAGAGAGAAAGAGAGAGATTTGGAAGGAAAACACCATTAAAAAACCTTAAACTTTGTCAAATTCAAGCACTCCTTCCAAGAATTACTCTTGTTTTAAAAAAACCTCTCATTTCGCTTGCATCACAATTAAGTAAAAACATTGACTGCATTGATCCAAGGTGATCATATTGGAGGCCCATAGAGGAGCTCCTTGAGTCAACTGAGAAAATTCAATTGATACTGGAGATGCAAAACAATGAGAACCAACATGAAAGCGCAAACTTCTCCAAAAAAAGACAATAAGTCTCAAGTAGCTTCATTTTTTTAATGAGAAACGAAGCTTTCATGGAAAAATTAAAGAATTCTTTTTTTATGGAAACATAATTTCATTGATAAAATGAAACTAAGGATACAAAAAAGAGAGCCCATCCATGGAGTTACAAAAAACTTCTCCAATTGGACAAGATAATAGAAAAACTGTAGTTACAAAAGGGAGCAATGTCTTTAGACCAATAAAGCGCATTAAAAAAGATGCAATCCTTGAGCGATTGATTAGAACGATCTTTTGCTTGGAAGATTCTGTTGTTGCGCTCGTTCCAAATGTTCCACAAAAAGGCTCTGTTAATGTTCATCCAGAGAATTCTTTTAGCTCGTTTAAAGGGATGATCAAGGAAGATGAGAGAGAGCCAATCAGAAATAGTTTCCGGAATAACAATGGACCATCCAAAATCTTTCAAAAGGTCAGACCATATGCTTGCCGAGAAGGGACAGTGAATGAAAATATGGTTGTGTGACTCGCTGGCCGCATGACAGAGGTTACACCAATTGGGTGAAAGGCACATCCAAGGGATCCTTTTTTGAAGCTTATCGAGGGTGTTGAGACAACCATGGCTAATTTCCCATATGAGAAATTTTACCTTTTTAGGATAGGGTTCATGCCATATAGCTTGGTAAAGGCCATCAGGGGGGAGGAGGTGCTTAAAAAGTTTGTAAGAGACTTTGTAGAGAAAGAGCCCGAATCATTGATAGGCCAACACCAAATGTCCGAACGGCTACTTAGTTGAATAGAGGGGAGATTAAGTGTTAGTTGAGCCCACTCGCTAATCTCATCTTCATTTAAATTTCTTCTCAATCCCAAATTCCAGGCTTGTTGATCCTGATTCCAAAGGTTCGAAATGGATTCATGCTTTTTTTATTCCAGAAGTGGACTTTATCTACATGCATGATTTCAATTTCTGACATGCTTTTTTTATAAGAAATTTCTGACCTGTTTTAATCGCCATTTAAACTACAGCTACATTTTAGCATTAGTATCTAAATATTCATTCATCAAGCTCATAAGGAAGATGGGGCTTACATATCTTATAGCTTTGTTTACGATTTCTATGAAACTGGTCATGTACAACTTGTAATATACTTGATTGGATATGCTTGCATTTCCATATCTAAGTAAAGGAACAAAAAACTTCCTTAATGTCATTCATGCTCCCAATTTTATAGCAGTTTCAACTCTCCTTCGAAATTTTTACATCATAATGCTATGACCAAGACCATTGTGAGTGCGTACCTCCTTTTCAGCAGCTAGTTTTAAATCTCTGATACGAGACTGAAGCACATTATATTGAGATAAAAGCTGCTGCTTGATAGCAATGATATCAATTGATCGTTGAGGAAGCTGACACAATCAAAGAAACATATGAATTCTTTCCATTCAAGCATTGAAGGAAAAAAGTTATTAATATTAAAGAAGAAAACGACAAAATCTGATCACCATATGGTTTTAATAACTGAAAACTATTTTATGACATTGAGTTGGAAAATATGTTAAACATAAAGTTCAAAATATTGATTTTTTTTTCAAGTAGCCATGGAGACGACCTTTTCTGTTTGTTTTTTTTTTTTTTCCTTTTAATGATCAACTTTGAAAACCAGAAAATTGGGTATAAAATGCAGACTACTGTTGCATTTGCAGCGTTTTCCAATTTATCAAAGGAAACTACTTTTAAATATTATAATTACATGCTCGAAATTTTCATGATGTTTAATTGTTATGTATTTAAAAAAATTTGAAAAATGTTTAGATAGACTATTAAGTGCTTTTGGTAAAGTACATAACAGATGGATTTACTAAAAGAGGGTACTTGGCTGTAAGAATAAAATTGGTTAAAAAAAACAATACACTTTTAAAAGTATTCAAACTCATTGCAAGTCACTTTCTCCGGTTGAAAATTCTCAAATTATAATTCAGTGAATCTATTGATACCACAAGCCAAAATTTAAAAAACACACACACACACATAAAAGACAAGGCATCTTGAGGACAAGTGACAAGCTTATGCAAATTATCTATATATATTGAATTATTTATTAAGATTTAAAAATAGGAATAGCAATACAGAAAATAGTGAATAAAGAAATCTATACCCGATTGAATTGAGGCAAAATAAATGAGTTCAAAGTAGCTCCTGCAGCTAGAGAAGCAAATCCAGCAACTAAAAGCAACCGAGGCAAGCTCGGGTCAATAACACCAGAGGCAGCATCTCCAGCGGCAGAAAAAACTATGAGCGGAAACAAGGTCGATGGGTTAAGTAAGGATGAGATTCCTTTTGCTGGCACTCTTAATAATAGCGATTCCCGGCCATCCGTATGATTTGTCAGGCACATAGGCTCCCCAGAGTACAAATTGGGATCCTTTGGACTAAATTTAAAAGGACCTACTTCTCTGATTACATTTGATGGAGCTGCAGCAGCAATTGTTACTCTTTCTCCCTCTCGTGCTGGGAGGTCTGCTGTTTCAGTAGCAAACTTCTGGGTTCGTGCCACTCCAGAAGGAGTTTGTACCTAGAGAGATTGACAAAGAAATAAGGTATTAGTAACAGAACACAGAACAGAGAGAATTGTAGGAAAAGTAAGGAAACATTGCTGGCTTTGAAATTTTTCCGAGAACCAGCAGGCTGAAAACTAAATAGGTGATTAACAAGAGTAACATTTATTCTTGAAATAAATAGAATACTTGTCTACACACCGGTCAATAAAAACTTCTACCTTGTGTGGTTTACTTTTACCAGTTCAGAGATAATAGTGAAATCCACTTTATCTATTATATGCAATAGAAATATACTCGTACAAATAAACTATGGAAGAAGGTGAGAAAGGCTTCCTATTGACTAGTATAATAATAATTAGGCAGTTCAATTCTAATAACTATAAGATTGTGGTAAAATTTTCATATAAGAGAGATGAAAGGTTAGTTATTCAATCAGCTAGATATGAGAATTGGACACGAAAAAACAAAATGACGTTTCAATGATAAGCACACAACTTCATATGTTTGAATAATTTTTTGGCTGCATCTTTAACCAACAATAGAATGTTACATAGGATGAATTCCCTTAACAAATCAAAAAAAGGTATGCAGAACAGGGACATGAGAAACTATCGCAATAACCTCAGAAACTATAATCACCTGTGCAACTAATCATCCTCCTGATAAGTAGACAGATCAAATGACAAGAAGCAAGTATTTGGAGGTTAGAATAGAAGCATTTGAAAAACCTGATAGTTGAAAGTCCGAGGTTATACATACCACAATGGAGTGAACAGCAACAGGAACTTTTCGCTTCATTATATTCAGGAACCGGAGTGCTTTTTCCCATGCTGGAGCATCCATGCTGCGTTCGGCAGGAGGAGATCCTTAGAAAAAGTGAATATTCCAGGATCAACATCCAATGCAAATATGTTCTGTAATTAACATGTAATTAAGTAATAAAGAATTGAAATAATTAAATGTCAGCCCAAACCATATGTGCATAGTATACAGGGTAGTGGGCAATGGTCTTAATGTAAGAATGTATTGAGCTCACAACTGCATAATAATAATTCACTTATAAAGTATTGGCCAACTAAATAAATAAAGTTAGTAATACGTAAGTAAACCAACCTGATTTCTTCTGACTCAATATTAGCTATGTTTCCTGAAATAAGTTCATATTGGTAGCGGCACTTTGCACAAGATACAATCTGGAAAAAACAAACAAAAACAAAAACATTGTCAAAGGTAAGAGGATGCAGAGAGATAGGTGTAATTCATAAAATGATTTTTGGGAGATAAAATATGTGCATATTTCAGAGACATTCGAGTAACAAAACCATATCTCAGAGATATAGCATCGGCATTTGTTCAATTTCAAATATAAACCAGGAGCACTGAAACTATAGGGGCTTGTAATATGTCCCCCGACAAAGGCCTCAAGACAAAAGCTATTCTTCATAATGTCACAAAAGGATGGGAGAAATCTGAAGTAAGAACAATGAATAGAAAATAATTTCCCAAATCATGAAAATAAACATAGGAGAAGATTTACTATCAACTCTATCTTGTCATGGCATGAAGGTCCTATATCATGATGGACATTTGCACAAATACGTGGTGTTAAATGATGGAGTCATGGAGAATCAACTTCATGATCATCAATAAATATAGAACTATTATATGATATGGTATAGCAGCTAAGGTAATAGAAAAAGATATGAAATGTAGCATATCCACACGCTATCTGAACATTTAAACCTAGTTTCCTCAGGGAACTTGCAGAGCTCTTTAGCAACCATTTGTTCTCGATAATGCTCTACCTGATAGAATGCAAATGACAGAAGCAGCTGTGTCTTTCCATACCTGAATACCGTGCTGGGGTTGTGCTACTGCAATTGCTACCATACAACTGGGACACTGCACTACCTGTCCAAATGGAACCTTCAAACACAGTACAACTGTTCAGGAAGCCTGTCTTACATTGTTTTATGTTCATCAAAATGCAGTAATAAACAACTGTGTAAATGTCTGCCTACAAATGTGTTAATACATATCTGAACAAAGATTAGTTTCTCACCTCCTCAGCGGGTGATACACCAACTCGGCAAATAATCTCAATCATCCTAAGAGCATCAGAAACCCTCAAAGATGCGGCAAGACCTTGAATCAGCAATGTATAGACATGGACATCTGGCCTTGACCATTTCCATCTCTCACCAAAGGAGGCATTTTGGTTAACACCTTCCCATGCAGTAGCTATATACATCGGCAATGGATTAAACAAACTAGCAGATATCGATCTTACAAGTAGGCATTGAAGTTTCACTTACAGAAACCTTCTGTGTGTATGACACTTGACAATCCAAATTTAGCGACTAAAAATGCCTACAACCACTAAGATTCTGCTAAGTTCCTCTCATTCCTACTCCTAAACAAAGCACGTAATCAATCCCATTCAGCTAATATCCCAGTTGCATTCTCTTCATGCATAGTGCCCTCAAAGTAACGGGGACGCAAAAACAGCTAGATAGGAAACATACACGAAGACTATAAAGCAAAGTAGCATCAAGTTACATGAAGAGATCATTGCAGCATTGTAAACGACACCAAATCTAAAGATGACTTCCAATCGCCATAGTCCATCGCCTAGCTTAATAACTCACAAATTAAAAGAAAACCACGTAACAAACCAAATAATCACATAGCTAGAAGTAGGAATGCACAAACACAAAAACACACGCACCTTGATAGAAACTGGAGCGCATTGCATAGAACACAGACAAAGCAAGCTCAGGATTGTCACGCTCAAGTGCAGCCGCAATAATCAAACGACAGTCGGAAACAGACACAGTACCTCCACTTCTCCCGGACTTACCAGCGATCATCAGCAACGCTTCACTGGCATCCTTAGCACCCGCAACGACCCCAAGCAACGCTTCGTCGAGTAATTCCGAAACGGGATTATCAGAAGCCGCAGCGCTGTCGCTGAAAGAAGCTTTAACTCGAGTGAAAACAAAGAGAGGGTGGGAAGGTAGAAGAAGAGGCATGAGAACAGTGCCATTGTTAGGAGAGGGGAGTGGTTGGATGAGTTTGGGAGGAGGAAGGCGAGTGAGAGAGAGCCATGGAGAACCAAACTTCAGAATCATATTACACAGTAGAGATTGAAAACGGCGAAACAAATGGGAGTAATTGAGGTCCTAAAAATGGCATAGGATGAGAAATGAGAGGTCGTTAGGAGAGGACGAGCATGGGGCAATGGCTGCGGGCGGGCGGGTCCATTGTAAAGCGGAATGAAACTTAAATCATAGCCGTCCAAATTTTATTAAATCGCGTAAAAAACAACAATAAATAATAAAGATGGAGGTGCGGGGAATCGAACCCCGTGCCTCTCGCATGCGAGGCGAGCGCTCTACCATATGAGCTACACCCCCATAGGTTGACATTTGTTTGTTAAACTTATATTAA
>JAOANK020000068.1:867924-878052 GCA_026257165.2 Telfairia occidentalis | reverse complement strand
TCAAAATTTGAACCAAAATGGAGCGAGGGAAGGAGAAAATTGAGGAAAAGGAAGAAAAATACATTGCCAGCCACCTATCGCCACCACTACTACTGTCGTCGGTCACTATTATTGCCGCCTGCTACTGCCATTTGGAGGAGAGGTGAACGTGAGGGAGGAATTGGTGTGTGAGAGGAAGAAAATTTTCAAGGATGAGAGGTGCTTTTGGCGTGAAAAGGGAAAGAAAAAGGGGAGGAAAATTGAGATGACATCTTTCTTTTTGGGAATAGGAAAATGGTTTGGTGGTTAAGGTCTCTAATGATTCATTTATAGGGTCACCTCAAACCCAACCCTAGCCCTAATTCCTCTAATTACAAGAACGTCATTAATTTAATTTTTCACACTACTTATAAATTTCTTCTCCAATACACATAAAATAAAAACAAAAACTTAGTCCCTTAATTAGTTCAAACAACTCAAAATATGAATTAATTAAAACATAAGGGACGTTACATGTAGCTTCACCATACCTAGAACCGTCGGTGGCGCAGCTTAAGCGATGACAGTAGATAGCACCGACAACAGCAACAAGTGTCACGTGGCCCCCCTAAACTGTGAGCTTTCAATGGCTCATGAGACCTACTGAAGATGAGTTTCGATGTGTGACCCTTTTTGGTGTGTGTGTCTGAAATAAGTTGCCCACCTCATTCTAATGCATGTGTGTTCTCGGTGGCTAGTGCTTGAGATGCTTTGTGTTCATGTCGTTCTCTAGTTCTGTGGTATCACTTATTATGATTTTGTGGTAATATTCTTAAGCACTCACTCTTTCATCGCCTCGTTGACCATTTGAGGTCACTGGGTTTTAGAGATCGTTTGCTCGACCTTTTAATTTGTGTATTGTGTTTTGGTGAAATGAAGTCTCGAGATCATCTATTATTTGATTGCCTTTTTAGCAAAGTTGTATGAAGTTGTATTCTTAGTTAGGTTGGATCCTCCGCCCATAAGATTTGTTGTTGGTAGACTAAATTGAAATGAATTTTTCATGTTAATAGGGGTTGTTGTTTGCGTAAGGGAGTTTGTCGTGTTTAGTTTGTTCTGCATCTATAAACCACATTTTTCGTGAACGAGATTGCAAAATTCATGGCTCTGTTGCTCGTCCTCCAAGTTGTTTTGCAATTCATTGGAGAAGACATGTATCACTTGGCAAGAGAGTACTACTAGCTCTAGACTTATATCAACTTGGGACATTTTTAATTGATTTTTGGCTTCTTAGTCGGGAACCTTCTTTTTATTTGCTTAGTTGTTATGTGTTAATGTAAGCATATATTTAAATCATATAAGTTGAAATCGACTATTGGGTAAATAAATTTTGGGTAGAAAAATAATATAACAAGGACCAAAATAGTTATTTTTAAAAGTTGAGTAAAATAGTGATCATTTAAGGATTAAAATAGTTATGTTTTTTAGAGTTTAGACATTTAAAAATGTTTATTATTTTTTTTCATCACAAAGCTTATTTGAAATTATTATAGTCTATGTATGGTGAAATCAAATTAAGTAAACTACATATGGTTCAATTACTTTTATATATTGTAGCCAAAAAATGACTATTTATATAAAATAGTAAATCTTTAAGAAAAATATCGTCATCATTTTTTATTATTGTTGATCATTATTTACGTGTTTTGAATATCTCAAATATATATATATATATATACCTATTGTATTAATTTTTATTTTATTTGATTTAAAAAAAAATAACTCAAGAAGTTTTATTTATTTATTTAGAGTTTTCTAGTTTATGAAAATTGTAAAAATAAAAAAGCAATTTAAGTTTAGCAAAATAATTTAAAAAATTAAATTTAACAATTATAATGAATGACTTCAATTATTAACTTATAGCTTTAATATAACTATTCACCCTAGAACTTCTCGAATTTGTGTGGAAAAATCATTTACATTAAATGAAATGGAAATTCATTGGCCAACTACTTGTGACCTTCTGCTTAATGGAATCGACTGAGAATTTTCTTCTTTGACTTTTAGAAAGTTCAAGGAGAAAATGACTTTAATTTTTCATTTCATGCTTTATTTTATTTTATTTTATTTTCGATTACTTTATGCTTTAATTCTTTATATTATTGTCAATCCGAGCCTAGCTCAGTAAATAAAAACTTGTACTACCATCACATAGGTCGATGATTCATTCTCTCATCTCCGCAAATGTTGAACTAAAAATAAATAAGAGTAAAAGATTTTGGGTTCGAATCTCCACCCATATATATTATTGAACTCCAAAATAAAAAGAACATTATTAATAGTTTTTAAAACAAGAATAACAAAAGGGTAGAGGGAAGAGGATTAACTAATGATTCACTTCTGAGTCATGTTCGAACTCAAGCACAGAAGGGGCACTCTTATGTTGAGTAATGGCGTTGCCACTAAAATTCGTGCAAGTTTCTTTAGTTTAATTGAATTAATTTATATATAATTGTAGCACGTGATTCACTCTCGATTGATTAAGACATAAATTTTCAACTCAAAAATTTGAGGATTCGAATCCCAAGTCGCCCCTATTCTTGACCTATATATATATATATTATAATTATTATTCGGTGTGTGGGTGGGGTGGGGAAAAAAAGGGAAAAAAAAAAAAAAGAAAGAAAAAAGTGTGAGAGTGTATTTACCATAGACGCCACTTGATCAGGTCACCCGTAGCCACCAATCTGTATGACTTTCGTACTTCATTTGAATTTGTATAAATAAACCAACTTCGACTTCTCGAATTCATCGAAATTTGACGGATCCACAGAATCCTTCAGCCATTTTTACGCTCTAACGGTGGCCGAAGGATGTCCCAGATGAAGTATTTGATTGAGGTGGAGAAGGCCAAGGACGCCATTCATGGAAGGCCCTCCATCGGACCCGTTTACAGAAGCATTTTCGCCAAACATGGATTTCCGCTTCCCATTGAAGGATTGGATAGCTGTTGGGATATATTTCGGTGCGATCTCTTTACTCTCTCTGCTTCGTTGCTCTGAAAAACTACGACTAGATTTCTTCTGCATTTTCTGTGCTCTGGAAAGTCTAATGCTGTTTTTTTTTTTTTTTGGGTTGGTATTCAGTTGTGGAAGGAGACGCTAAGTGGAATAGTTTTACTGTTTTATTAATCTGATTCTGACTTGTTGAAGTTCAATTCTATGAGATTTGCCGGCAGTTTATTTTGTCTTTTTGTTTCTTTGAAGTATCAGTTCGATTAGTTTTAATTATTTTTTCTAAGTAGCTCGTTCAGCTGCTTTTAGTTGGAGCAGTCGTTGTTTTAACTGTTTGTGATCAATATAATTTTCTTAAGCATCGTGTCATGTTAGGTGTCTATGTTCTGCGTGCTCTGTTCTTATTTTCATTTCTGAGCTCCATCCTTTTTGGGAGTTCGCTTTTTACTTGTCTCTGAGTTGTGGTCAATACCATAGTCTGGCTGTCTCAGCTGCGCATGCGCTTTTTGTAGAGCTTTGCTTTTGGGATTTTTGGTTCTTTTTCTTTCCACAGTTAATATAATGAAACCATGGTGATGGTTTGGGAAAAGTGAGGGGGGAATTGCAATTTTTCAATTAATTACTGTCGTTTGTATTGCAGATTGTCAGTGGAAAGAAACCCTGGTAATCGAATGCTTGGACGCCGTGAGATTGTGAATGGGCAGGTATAAATAAGCATCTTGTACATAATGCAGACGTCCCAACGCGTTGTTTTTGTTTTTGATTTTTACATTCCCTAAGACCTCGAAATAAGTTATACATCGGGTCTGTTTTTCGCAGGCTGGTAAATATGCGTGGCTAACATATAAGGAAGTGTACGATAGAGTCATAAAAATTGGAAATTCTTTGCGTGGTCGTGGTTTTGAGGAAGTAAGCTTTCATCCTCACTGGATATTTGATATCATTTATGCAATTACATCTCTTCAAATGTTGTTGCTTAAGGCTTTTACTAATCTCCGTTTATAGGGAGCAAAATGTGGTATCTACGGTGCCAATTGCTCAGAGTGGATAATAAGCATGGAGGTAGAGTGTTATTTTTTGCTCCTGACTTCTTTCTTGATACAATACTTCTTTTATCTTCTTCAAGGGTTTTCCCAATAACTGTTAATGTGTTTGTGGAGGACTTGAAAATTATATCTGTATTCATGATATCCATCTTTGGAGTTTCTGAATCGTAATGACTATCACAGGACAATTTTATTGCCTCTTATCTTCACGAAATTATTATTGCTTTATTCTAGATGAATACAGCATGACATTGAGTAACACTTGCAGGCATGTAATGCTCATGGACTATATTGTGTTCCTTTGTACGACACGTTAGGTATGACATTTCCTTCAAGTTCTTTACTATCACAATGAGATTGGAAGAATCAATTGTCATATCTGTAAACTTATGATTATATTGTGTCATTTCTGTCTAATCTCAAGCTCTCTCTGTATCTCCTTCATTAGCAAAATGAAAGGAATTTGATGAACTCTCTATCGTACCGATTCATTGTTTAGGTGCTGGTGCTGTGGAATTTATTATATGCCATGCAGAGATTTCTATTGCTTTTGTAGAAGAGAAGAAGCTTCCTGAGGTACAGATTGAAGTCAGAAATTTAGTATTGCCTTATTTTTTTTTATTACATATTTGGTAATTAACTATGCATCTATACTCAAAAACTGCTCTCTAGGACCTCTAAGAATGGTGGTTCGGGGGCTCAACATACATGGTAGTCAGGGGTAGTTTTGGTTTCTCATATGAATTTTATCTTTTTCTTTCCAGGTCTTGAAAACATTTCCAAACACAACCAAATACTTGAAAAGTGAGTTTTTTTTACTAATTAGATTATTTTGCCAATGATATGTCTATAAAAGCCACTTTTTATTTGTTTGTATGTAGCAATTGTGAGTTTTGGCAAGGTTACACCTAACCTGAGAGAGGAGTTTGAGAAGTTTGGGCTTGAAATATTTTCTTGGGATGAATTTTTGCTACTGGTAAGTTATTATACTTGATCTGTTGCCTCACATGCATATATCCTCGCTACTTGTTCAATAATTTAGTTTTTGGCCTGAAAAATTCCTCTCTCAACTGCATAAAATCTTCCACGATAACATTTGTTTGGGAATGGTTTTTCCACATCCGAGTATAGATGATAAACTGAAAACTCTGTTATTAAGATAATATGGGTATATGTGTAAAGATATGTAATAGACTTGGTCTATTTACATGCCTTTATCGTTATCATCATTTGAAGTAGCTTATTTGTTTTATTCTTCATCTTTCTTCACAGGAAAAAAAAAATACAAAATACTCTCATCAACATATAAGTTGTCATTTCTTGAATCTAATTCTTTTTGTATCTGCTAAAAACAGGGTGAAAATCAACATTTTGATCTTCCCGTGAAAAAGAAAAGTGACATTTCCACAATTATGTATACAAGTGGGACTACTGGAGATCCCAAAGGAGTGATGATATCAAACAAAAGCATAATTTCACTTATAGCTGGCGTCCAGCGCCTATTAGAGAGTGTAAATGAAGAGGTTGTTTACTTGTACTTAAAGGTTTTATTTATGGAAACCCTGGAAACGAAAATGCAACCAGCATACACTATGGAACGATCAATCTGGATTGATATACATTAAATTTATTGTCTCATAGCAAAATTTCTTACTTACCGTTGTCTCTCTCTCATATAGTTGAATGAGAACGATGTATTTTTGTCATACCTTCCTCTAGCGCATATCTTTGACCGGGTGATCGAGGAGTTATTTATCTTACATGGTGCTTCCATTGGGTTTTGGCGTGGGGTGAGTAATTATTTGATATTCTTTGTGCACCTAAAACAAGGGTTGTAAAAGTTGCTTATCTATTATACTCTGCAGGACGTTAAATTATTGGTTGAAGATATTGGGGAGCTCAAACCCAGTATTTTCTGTGCCGTTCCTCGTGTTTTAGATAGAATTTATGCTGGTAAGCCGTCCATGTATGAATTTTATGATTTTATTGTTGTTATCATCCGTTTTTCCTGATAAAGATAATTGAGAAGATGGCGTCTCTAGAGCCAGAACCAATTGTATGCATTGAAGTTGGGATTATAAGCGCAATTATGCTTATATTATTACATTTCGATGCTAATTATTTGACGTGGATGCAAAATTATATCGTTAATGATAAAAATAATTATTATTACATTTTCTCAGGCTTGAGCCAGAAGTTAGATTCAGGGGGCTTCTTTAGGAAGACATTATTCAATCTTGCATACTCATAGTAAGTCACGTTCCACTTTGTTTAATTACCATAAAAAATGCATGGTACGTTTTATAAAATCTCATCCTATTTCTTTTTGAAGGAATTTTCTGAGTCAAAATTACTTAAAATGAATATATGTACAAAATGTACTATATGATACATGGTCATTTTTTATATAAAATCGTTCGTTTCTGTTATGCACAGTTTACTCACTGGTTGAAACTTGATGGTAATTTGATCAACTTTGTGACCAATGGATGGTTTTTCTGAGGCATGATTATGAATTTAAAACTTCTCCAGTTCTTATTGATTATTTCTCTTATTGTTAATCTGATCGACCTTATTCTTTGTTGCAGCAAATATGGTAACATGCAAAAGGGGCATAAACATGGTGAGGCATCTCCCATTTCCGACAGGATTGTCTTTAGTAAGGTGAAAAGCACTTTCTTCTTTCTTGTTGCACCTCCTAATTGACACGATGAACTTTAGATGTACTAAAATTTGAATCCTTTGTTTGTTCTCCTGGGCTCTTATCAGGTAAAGGAAGGGTTGGGAGGTAATGTAAGACTTATTCTATCTGGAGCCGCTCCGCTATCTACTCATGTAGAAGCTTTCCTTAGAGTTGTAGCATGTGCACATGTTTTACAAGGATATGGTATGTAATTTCCGCAGTACATTCTGCATTCTGCTCTCCATTGACTCACATAGATCTCCTATAATTTTTTGGCATTCCTTCCATTTCTGTTACCGCAAATGTAGGTTTGACAGAGACCTGTGCTGGGACATTTGTCTCATTGCCAAATGAACTCTCAATGTTGGGAACAGTTGGCCCTCCAGTACCGAATGTGGATGTCTGCCTAGAATCTGTACCCGAAATGGGATACGATGCCCTTTCAGCCACACCACGAGGTGAAATATGTGTTAGGGGAGACCCCTTGTTTTCTGGATACTACAAGCGTGATGACCTAACCAATGAGGTCATGATTGACGGATGGTTCCATACAGGTTCTTTATCCATGCAATTAAACTTGTTACCTTTCTCTTTTCTACGGGTTGTTATTAAAATTTTGCCTTCCTCCTTTCTTCAGGTGATATTGGTGAGTGGCAACCAGATGGAAGTTTGAAAATTATTGACCGCAAGAAGAATATTTTCAAACTTTCTCAAGGAGAATATGTTGCCGTGGAGAATTTGGAGAATATTTATGGTCTTGTATCTTCTATAGATATGGTATTTTCTGAACTTTTGTGAGTTCTTTATCATAGAAACAATTTTTCTTTTGACGTGCAATGAAGTTATGAACATATAGAAATGTTTTATGCTGCACATTAGAAATAAATCTTCAGTTATTTATGCCTTATGCATGGTATGGTATTCTGTTGTTCAATTTAGATCTGGGTCTACGGGAACAGTTTCGAATCGTTTCTAGTTGCAGTTGCTAACCCCAACAAGATAGCACTCGAACGTTGGGCAAATGAAAATGGTATTGAAGGGGACTTTGATTCTCTTTGTGAAGATAAGAGGGCAAAGGAATACCTTCTTGGGGAGCTCAGCAGAATTGCGAAAGAGAAGAAGGTTCAATTTCTGCCAAGTAGCTGCAGATTTCTGTCGATTTGAGCAAACAAATATTTCTCGATTGTCAAAAACTAACCTGAAGCTCACATTCTTGTTCTTGACAGTTGAAAGGCTTCGAGTTTATCAAAGCCATTCACCTTGATCCTCTACCATTCGATATGGAACGCGACCTTATAACTCCAACGTACAAGAAGAAGAGGCCTCAGTTGCTAAAATATTATCAGGTTCGTATTCAAGCAACCTATAAACTTTATACTAGTTCCCATTTATCAATTTTAGTCAAATTCCCCAAACTTACCAAACTTATTCAAGTTAAAATATCACATTTAGAAATAAGCATTCGAACTTAATCGAATATCACTAAATAGTACCACTCAGTGATTATCTTACATGCAGCCCTTCTTACTTTGGTGAAGGTATAACGCATGATTGTTTGTTCCATGGCCTAGATTTGCTTATTTTCTTCTTCTTTTAAGAGATTCTGATGCATACATGTGTCTTTTGCTCATTGGTATTCAGTTTCTGGCCTAGAGTTTCTGTCATCTCGTTTACTACTTGTGTGTTTGGAATAATTTTTCAATATCTTTAGACTGCTCTTAATGAATTAAAAACCCATCTTAAATTCTTCACGATATGTGACTAAATGCACGCAGTTATTTTACATATTGGTCAAGTATTTCCCTTGAAAATATTATTCTCAAAAGTTATCTCAAGCACATTCATTTGGAGTCAGAAAAAGATACTGATAGGAAGATTTTTTTGGCCAGAATGTAATTGACAGCATGTACAATAATGCAAAGAAGCCCTGATGCCTGAAGATGCTATTTATGGAGTCCATTGCCAGATTGCTTTGTTTCTCATGAAATTATCTTTTTTACTGTACATATCAATTAGGTGGGCTTAAGAACCCAAACATTCTGTGCTATACACTAAAGCAATTTGTTGTATTATAGACCGATAGCAATTTAAATCGTAATGCCTGTTTTTTTAAATACGTAGAACTTTGAAAGCATTTTCTCCCAAGTAAGATTAAATAAATATAGAAGGTTTAAACTTTACCTTTCCGATTTTGGGACATTTTTGTACTTCGAACTTATTATTAATTTTAACAGTTCTTTGTCGTAGACAAACGGTGTTGGGATTAATATGTTTTTATTGATGCGAATGTGATGTTGATGTTTTGAAGTAATTGAAAACGACATTTTAATTTACAAACCATTCTGTTGCATTGCATTGCAACTTGTACTGTACTGTATGTCTTTTCACGTTTTTCGGTGACATGTGGGTTCGTATCATTATGAGATATCGAGTGTATTTTTGTTGTTTTGTTCTTTTTTATTTTGGAGTTTAAGATATCCGACGTGTTGAGTCGTACCAAAAATAAATAAATGAACAAATGAAAGCTCCCAACCACCTCTTTGTATTCTGACCCAAATTTTGAGCCTTTTTCAGAAGTCTCCACCATTGGACCAAATTTGGTAGATTTCTTCCTTCTTTCTCATGGGTTTGAATGAATTTTGCTCCATAATGTGAGTTGTATGTCCACTTGTTTGTTATATAATTTCTTGAAACATTTGAAAGCTAAATAACTCTACCTAACAAATGCAATGTGTAAAGATGCTCGATAGAACTAAAACAACCCGAACTCAATGTTTATGGGTTAATTTGATTTAAGTTCATAACTTAATGAAAATTGTTAAAATTTACAACAATTGAATTAGGTTTGGAATATCACAAAATCACGAACAACCGATTTTTCATTCCTATGGAACTCTAGATTTTTTTTCCCCCTAGTTAGGACTTTCCACAATTCCTCTCCCATAAAACTGATTGCAAACTATATTGAAAATATATATCAACACAATCATCAAGATACCACCACTTCAATGACATTGTATATTCAATCGTTGCAATATTGTTCCAAAATAGGAAACATGAGATAATAATCTGGTGGAAACAATCACAAGTTGAAAAGTTCAATGATAAAATTAAAAAGGGCGAGGAAAAAAATGCAATGTAAATAACATTCCACACGGAATCTCAACAACTTGTTCTCACCCATATACCTCTGATTCAAATGTCGCATGTTTCAATGAAAATTTTCACTACATTTTCAATACGTAACACATAATGGGTAAGTTAACTTAAAAGATCTAAATATAATGAACCTCAGCCATCACTAGTAAAACAGGACTACCAAATAATTCAATTCTCAAAATACCTTCAAGGCCTTTTGCTTTCCTCAACTGAAAGGGGCTGCCAATTTGTGCCTTCCAGAATAAAACTACTACGATCGTCATTCAAT
>JAOANK020000068.1:830267-841681 GCA_026257165.2 Telfairia occidentalis | reverse complement strand
TAAAGAAAACATATTAAAATGGTAGGACAAACTTTTTGCATTCCAACCTCTTAAAATTCTATACATTTATTATTATTGATAATTAATTAAAAGAAAAAAAATCTTTTTAATGATAGAAAAAAACTTTTTGCATTCCAACCTTTTTACATTCTATATATTTATTATTGTTGATAATTAATTAATTAATTAATTATTATTTATAATTAATCACTAATTGCATATGTTGTAAATTAATAAATTGAAAAATGACAAAAGTGTCCAAAAATGTTTTTCCACCATCATCACTTTTTAATATATTATAGATTATAGATATTGAAATTGATTTGACCGGTGGGCATTTAATTTACGATTTTAATTAAATGAGTTTTTACTTGGATTAATTTTAAATTCAATATTAAACTAAAAAAATTGACGTTAGTATCATGAGTTGAGTTTTTTTTTCCCTTACTTAGATTTGTGACTATAGGTGTTTGCTAGATCCCACTAATTCAATTAAATTGAACTTTATATTTAAATAAGTGAACGATGTACCGAAAGATGAAGATAATAAAAGTCGAAATAAAAAAGTTTTTTTTTAGTTCGACAACATGTGAAGTAGAGATTTGAACACCTTTTAATAATTTTAACCAATTAATCTATGCTCGATTTGACAACAAGAGAAAAATTTGTACAAGGAAAAACTTATATTCAGTTGAATAGATACAAGTACTTATAGGAAATAATAACCAATCACTAATACGCTAATTAGACCACACTAATTTTAAAATTCTCTCCAACTACACCACTCATCTCTATTAAACCTTACAACTCTCTTTAACAATACCATTGATCCACTAAATCGTAAAACTCTCCAACTTCCGTCCACTCTTTTCACTACTCACTTAAATATTCATTATAAAATCAACAAAATTTTCTACTAATTAATTTTAATGAATAAATCCTCTAAACAAAACTTAGATGGTTAAGACATAAACATTGTAATTAATAAATTAGCACAATTAAAATAGAAAATAGTATGATCTATTCACAACACAACCAACAAAATATTCGAAATCAAAATCATAGAAATGCCCAACTTAGCCAAAAGTTATCTTGACCTACCCACAAGAACAATTAGGTAAAAAAAAAAACACCAAATATTAGCAAAAAATGGTATGACTTAGGTAAAAAGCATCTACCAATAGTTAGAACAACCAAACCAACTTAAAATAATGCCGGTCACAAATCTTTAATTTTATTATTTATTCAAATTTCCATAAAATTTATGATTATTTTTTTTTTTCCTTTTTGAAAAAACATATTTCATTCTGCTTATTTACACGAGTCACAAAACCAACGTTGGAGCGCCGGTGATCACGGGGATGTATCGACACGTGTCCCATTCTGGAGGGACCATCAAATTATATATCATGTGGAAGCACGTGCAGTCTGACAATTAATAGTGGGGGCCACCACGTGATGTTCCCTGGACTTCTCAAGCCTACAAGAAAGGATACCGTTCAGTGCACGTGCTCCATGCATCACCACCAATGAAACGGCGCCGCGAGATGACAAAAATGTCACCCGCCGTTTCACAACGCTATGTCACAGTCACAGTCACAGCCGTTGGATTTTTTAATTTCTACTTTTAGTTTTTTCGTTTTTTGTTTTAATTTGGTCCATAAAATTTAATCATGCAAAACGTATAGTCTCTATTGTTAACCATAAAACACTTTTCTTTTATGTTGCAATTAGGTGATGTTTTTTTATCTGACGAATTGTGTTTAATTGAGTGTATTGTGATTTAGAGTTTCGTAAAAATAAAAGAAAGTACGTGAATTTTTCATGGTGGGTAAAAATCGTTTAGAGACGTTTTGTGAGTTTTTTTTTTTTTTTTTACAATATATAGGATGAAGATTCGAACCTCCAACCTTGTGGTCGATGATATATGTCTTTACCAATTGATCAGCTATGTTTAGGTTAACATATTTTGTAAAGTTTTAACCATATCATAAAAACTAAAATCAATTAAACTATGCTCAAAGCATAACAATCAAATTTATAATTTTCTTGAAGATAAAAGTTAAAAGTCGTAATATTTTTAATTAAAAAGAGTAAAGATATCTTAACGCAAATTAGGTACATGGGAATATAGACTTTGGATTTTCTAGATTAGTTATTCAATTGGTTTATCTGAATAAGTATGATAATTAATTTAACTTTCTCTCCTTTTCATAATTCTTCAATATTCATAATATAATGGTTCATTTTTTTTTTATTTTCTTTCCATATCCGTTACTTTTTTTTCTCTCCTTTTCTTTTTTGCCCCCACTCCCTCTCCCTCCGACAAAGATATTGGAATACTTTCACTTTTAGCAAACGGTGTAAATAGACTATTTTATTATTATTATTATTTATTTAAACAATTGATGTTTTTTTTAGAGAACAATTGATGTAACTTATCATTCCGTTCATAACCTTCTTTAAATCTTTCTATCATCAAACTTCTTTCCCTTACACAATCATTATATTAAGTCTTGTAATTAGTTGAACTATTTAGAAACAAGATTAATTAAGTTATCATGCTTTATTGTGGATTCTAATTAAGGACACTAATGTGATATCGGCTTAATGTTTAAAGAAACTTCAATGATTACGTTAGAAATCTTATATTGTGCGAGATTACAAAAAAGTTTTAGAGACCAGTAAAGCAAAATGATAAGGTTTGTGCCTTCTATTACTTTGTGTGTCTTGTAGAATGATTGAAAGCTTCCTTTTAATTATAGTAATTATCCAAGAGTTGATTGATCATGGTCTCATGAGATGTTAAAAGTTTGCCGAGATTGTAATTAATTGAAGGAAGCAAGTTTTTTACTCTGGCTTTCTTCAAGATTGTTGAATGTGGTGAGTAGTTGATCTCAATCTAAGCCTATGAAATGGAAATTGACCATCAAATGTTTCAACTGCCTCTTTATTGACCCCGAGATGACAATATTTTTTGGAGGGTTTCGTCTTATTCAAGATAGATTGGTTAAATTGTATGAAAAGAGGTGCAAGTGTAACGCTATATGTTGACCGATTGATGAGTTAGATAATAATAAAAAGTAGTAAAAGACTACAAAATTTAAAAGAATTATCATAATAAATGTTATTTATTAATTTTTTTTTAATTCTTTTTAAAATTAAACAACTTTGAATCAAAATGGATTGATTTTATATCACATAATTTTGAAGAGAAAATAAATGACGAGAGTGTGAAATGACACCATAGAGGAGGAATAAAAAGCAATGGGGAACATGATTAAAGACATATAATAGAGTTTGTCTTGAAGTCACCTAATAATTTTAGAAATCAAATAAAATAAAAATATCCCTTGATCTTTGTAACATGTAAGGAATAAAAAACTATTTGTATAATTTGCAATTTGTCATTTGGATCTTATATAATAAGGTTGGCCATGCTATCAAAATCTTGATGACCGTGCTAGATTTTGCATGTTCCATCTGGTATATATATTATTCTATATGAATTTCATTTAAATGCGATTTTTATTTCGTAAAGGACGACCTTATAAGTTTTTTTTTTTTTTTTTTTTAAATAATTACAACATTTTCTCTCCAATTCCCATAGATAAATAGACAAACCGAACATAGTTCAATTGGCTAAGGTATATCTTTCCTACCGAAAGGTCGTGGATTTGAACATCTACCTTGCATGTTATTTGTTGAATTAAAAAAAAAAAAACAGAAAAGAAAAATAAAAACTCATATAAATGGAAAAAGAAAAATGAGATACTCATGGTGAATGACATTTTGTAGAACTCTCACCAAATTTAGAGAAAAAACAAACAAGAGTACATTCAATAATTTTCCTCTAAGTAATTATTTTGTCTATTATGGTACATACTTTTTCTGTTTTTTGTTTACCTATCATTAAATAAATAATAAGCAAATGAGTCTCTTTGAAGTTTAGGCTTAGTTTGGTCAATTTTAAATTTAAGTCTCAAAAAGTAGGTTATAATATTTGGTAAATTAAAAATAAATTGTTATAATTTATTATAATGACTGAAGTAAACATTTTATTTCAATTAGTTTTTATTTATACTTAATATCAAAATTTATTATAATATAATTATATAAAATTTGATATGATTTAAGTTGAAAATTTTGTTTACTTTAAATTATTTGATAAAATATTTTAAAAAATAATTGTTATAAAAAATTGAATCCATCACAATCTTGTTCCAAAAATTTAAATAGAAAATGATATTAGATAGAAAGATATAAGTTGGAAACAGTCGTGAAAAAAAATATAAGATATGCAAATTGTTAGGAAAAATAATTTCAAAAACAACTATCTACGTGATTCTACAGGTAAGAGTAAACTCAAAAGTAATTTTATATAAATTACGAAATAATCAGTTTTACTCCATACTAAAAACGGTTAAAATTCTCCCAAAATTACTTTTGACCTCCGAAAAAATAATCCCAGACTCTTAGTCTCAATGCACTTTCACTGAATTTTGTAAATTCTCACGTCACATATTCAAAATTGTAACAATAATTTTGTTTTCTTTACAAATCTATAAATATTTATTGAACGCTTCAATTTTTTTTTTAATTGAAAATAGATCATGTACAACAACATTCATAAATCTTAAATGAGATTGTGCAAATCTAGTATTATTAAGATAAAAGTACAAACATAAATAAAAACACCTACCAATTAGAGATTGCTCTAATTCTTCAAGTCAAATTAAAATATTTAGTCTTTTTTTTTTCTTCTATTTTCCAGTTCAACAACATGGGAGGGTGAAAATTCGAACTTACGACCTTTTGGTCGAAAAACATATGCCTAAACCAGTTGAGCTATGTTTATGTTGGTAGATAACTAGGTCAATTTAGATTATGAAACTGAACAATTATTATATAATATAACAAATATTGTTTGATTAATGATTTTTTTAATAAAAAGAATTTACATTTATAATTACTTTTTGAGAATGGCTCTTTGTATATAAAGCAACAAACGTCCATTAACCGGTAAAAATGGCAACAAATTTTGGGTTTTCGTATATATAGCAAAGAAAATTTTTTTTAAACATATTTCTCAATTGAAAAGATAAATATATACTCTTAATATAAAATATATTGTCGATATACTTAATATGAAATGTATTATTGATATATCTATAGACAATATGTCATTTATATATTTTGTATTAGGTATAACTGATACACTTGATAAAAAGTAGATCATTTATAATCTTTTTATTAGGTATATTACTAATTTACTTAATCTTACGTATATCAGTGATATAGTTTGTATTTGTATATATCAGCAATATATTTTGTATTAGTATATCACTGATATACCTAAGATTAAATATATATGTCATTGATATATCTTATGTAGATTATATCCGTGATATACTTAAGAAAGAAGGGTAAAATTGGAATGATAAAAATATCTAAACAAAAATTTCTATATTTGTAAAGCCTTAATACTGTTGTTATATTTGTTGTTATACTTGCTACTAATTACAATTACCAATGCAATAAACTAAAAAAAAAAAAGTCTCAATGACTAAGAGGGTATAAGTTCAAATCTCTGCCCCACATGTTGTTGAATTAATTAAAAAAAAATGCAACATTTAGCCCACTTGTTATCTTCACAATTGGGCTGCTTAAATTGGGCCGATAATGGGCTTCCATTACTAGCATTGACTATTCAGTCAACGTCATTCGTCTTCGTTCTCCTGATACTTTTCAAAATTGCAGTTGAACTTGAACCCTACGATCGTGCTCCTGCTTTGTTCATTACTTTTTTCAGAAGCATATGGTGCGCGCTTATGGATCATCGAACGGAGCCACGGAATCATTTGGCGTCTTCTATTAGGTGAGCTATGTCTTAGTTTACTCCGCTGATCTGAACTTTTTGTCCAGCTTCTTCTTCTTGTTTCTAGTTTGTAGTGACTCTAAGCCGATCCATGGTGTTTGATTTTACTTTAGTTTCTGTTTCTAGGAACTAGGGTTCGATGTTAGCGCAAAGGGAGGAAATCTTATTGTTCGTTTTCCTTTGACATTATGAGGATTCAGTTTCGCCTTTCGTCTGGATTTTTTCTGGTGCTGCTTATTTTTTACTGCACCTGTGTTGATTCAAAGGTACGAGAGGTTCATTTCTCCTTTGTAGGGTTGAATTACTATTGGATGTAGAACGTGTACCATTTCTGTTTAGCGTCTCGTTGGCGATGTATTTGAATGTAGGTGGAAGAAACAGCAAAAACTGGTCTAGATTCGAAAACACTGAATAAGGAAACTGATGCAAGCAAGAGCACTGGTTCTAATGTGGTTCTCAATTCTGTTGCTGCTGGTAAGGAAAAGAAGGACGAGCATCATCGCATAAGCGTTGTAAAGGAGGGTGCTCAGAGCAGTGGGGATAAGATTAAGAAGAGTTCTGGGAGTGAACCAGCAGTGGAAAAAGGTCCAAATAAAGTAAAGAATGCCGGTGGTTTAGGTGAGGAAGGAAAGAATAAGGGTGAGGAAGGAAAGAATAAGGGTGAGAAAGAAAAGGGGAAACCGGTTGACAATTCTGTTTCAAAGGAAGTGTCTAAGAGTAGTGGGAAGGACGGTAGTATAGGGTCTTCAGCATCGAAAAGAAACGATGGCTCTTCGGGTGAGGATTGTGATTCATCTAATAAGTGCACTGATGAGGGAAACAAGTTGGTTGCTTGCTTACGAGTTCCAGGAAATGGTATGCATCTGCAGCAACTGAATATGAGTTTAATTTTCTTACTAATATGGTGCTCTCAGTCTCTGTTGTTTCTTGTAATGATTCCAGTACTCTTTGTTCTATTTCGTTCTACTAACTAATGTTCTTTAATCTCTCTAATTTTGCTCTTATCGTATCCCCCAAGTCTAAATATGTAACGATGATTTGATTAAGTTTCCATATTCTTGATTTCAAATGTATGGCATGCTGAGTGGGATGGAAGTTATACAATCTTGATCACAGCATTACTTGAAATCAGATTACATGGATGAGTAGGAAGGTTGTATGTGTAATGAATTCCTGGAATTTAAAACCTGTTGTGTGAAACAATTGTTGTTCAAATACCAAAATCTTGACTCCTCCCCCACCCCCACCCAACTTTAATTAATTTATTTTTTTAAAAAATAATACTGTCTGTTTTGATAATTTAGTTATTTTTGGTTATTTCTAATTTTATATTTGTAAATTAATTTTCAGAATTATATTACATAACTTAAGAGTTCTAGGTGAATAAAAATACTTGTTTGTTTCTTCTAATATCTATTAATTTTTTTGTAAAGTCTGCCCCAAGGTCTAGACTCTAGAGACATCAAGGATGTTCCTTATTAAGTCCACTCGAAGATTTGAAGTTGAGACCTCTGAGTAGGTGTTACTCAGAAATCGCAGGACTTAGCTGATTGCACCGCCCCTAAGGGGCTTTCTACAAATCTTTATTCCATTTGGATTTGAACACCGGGTAAAATTCTAGGGCTTCAAGGTAGAGTTGACTTAGGATTTTACCCGCTATTATTGTACATGCTGCGTGGATCTTCATATTTCCTGCAAACTGTAAATAGAAGTCTTAGGAAAAATTTCTTATATAAACTCTTTTGTGTCAAGGCCAATGGGAATGAAGCCAAAAGCCTAGGTGGACTTGTTAAGGTGGTGATAGTAGATTCTCTTTTCTCTTTTCATGTTGCTTTCCACTGTGAACATCGTGCATCTTACTTCTAATCTATAAATTACCAATTTTATTTAAAAGACTTAAATCTTTCAAATTTAGTCCTAGTTTATTCATGCAAGAATTTCTTATCTGCTTTCTTCCAACCTACTGACATCTATTGCAGTATCAAATCTGGTCAACACTAAAGGATTGGAGGGTTTTTGTGTAATAAATGTACAATTAAGATTATTAGTTGACTTCTTGTGATAAACTATTGTGATTGATACGGATTTAAATTTACATATGTTTACCACACTGCGTAACTTATTTCACTGTATTTACTTTTTCTTAGTGTACTCCATTGCATAATGAAGATCTCAGATTATAAATCGTTTCTCGTTTTCAGTGATCATTTTTTGTTTCACACCTTGCGTGCTTATTTGTATCCATTTTTTGCAGAATCCCCACATCTTTCGCTGCTAATCCAGAACAAGGGGACAGGTACTTTGAAAGTGAAAATTTCTGCACCAGATTTTGTTCATCTAGAAAAGAGTGAAGTTCAACTTCAAGAGAAAGAAAATAAAAAGGTATATAGAATGCTACATTTGATGCTTATTAATAATTAGCCTTTAATGATGAGATGTTTAAGTTGATGATTGCTATTTTGATGAAAAGATTAATGACCTATCAATCCCTTAAATCATTTCTTCCTTTATACTTATTGCTGGGCCTTCCCCTGAAAATTATGTCAAAATTTCATCCACCCGATTGTTATTTCTGTAAGGCAAGAAAGAAGGATGATAAGACATCCGCCCCAACACCTCCCAAGTATATTGCGTGAAAGACCTCCAGCTAGGGAATATGGAGACGGGAGAGTAGCTACAACACTGCCAGGATAAAGAGCACCATGAAGAGGCAATGAAGGATGCCCATCCATTTGATTCTCTACAGATAAATCCATTTCCTAAAAAACTCTAGATTTCCTCTCTAACCGTAGGCAGACCGCACATCCCCCACCTTTCTGAACTGTATCCAATTTAGAAACTATTGGTTGGGAAGTGTTGTTAATATTTCTTTTAGTTTATCTATTTAGTTGTTGCTGATTCAATGTAAGTGCAGACTTACTGAAAGGAATAAAGGGTTTTTTTCTATAGATAATAGATTTTTCTTAAGGCAACCATAGGGAGGTTCCCCCCACCGCAGGGTAGATCTTCCTTTCAATAAGAACTGAAAGAATATTTAAACTTCATTTCAATAAGAGCTGAAAGATTATTTAAATGGTAGGATAAGATGTAGTCTCCCGTTCTGAACCAAAGGATTAACTAATAAGCTTTCCAATTGACTTTATTTTTTAAAAAGAACGAATCTAAAAAGCTTATATGTGGAAGTTCATTTAGAGGTCAAAATTTCTGTTAGTTTTGAATATAGTGAAAATCGTTTTTGTATCTGAACTTCCAAAATACCCTGCGTTCTCTCCAACCAAGGCATTGAAATCGTGCCTAGGGCACTTACCCTTAGAACATTACTGACCCTTTGAACGTTGGCTTAACTTCAAGACGAGCCTAAGAGTGTGGACTATGACGTAAGAAATATTGTAATTTGAGGGGAAGAAGGTAGCACCTAAAGTTGATCATTCTGAAGTTGTAACGCACTTTCATGGAAAAAGATCTTCATGGCTGTCCCTGCTGTCATTTCGAGTGAAAATATCTTTTTATTTGAAGAGACTTGTTGGGAAGAAGATAAGTATTAACTTAGTTTACCTCTAGCATCAGTCATTCAATCAGTCAGAACAACGAGAATTTTGTACTACGGTCACGTAAAGATTTCTGAGGTCAGACTAGTCTTATGCTTCTTTGACACCATTGCATGCGGATTCTCATTGAAGAAATAGTCAAAGAATTAGCCCAACATTAGAATCCAATGAAAAATTACATGTATTTCTTTGATAATGTTTTATTACTTTGTTTTCTAGTACCTAAATTAGATTTTAGTAAAATATGCCTAGTAGTAATATGGAATAAACTAAAGCATAGGCTGTTTAGCTCAACGGTTAAGATATCTACTCATATCTTTGAAGTCGAAGGTTCATATCCCCACCCTACATTTGTATGGAATAGCTACTAATTGGAAGAAATACGTGGTAAAGTTTCAAGTGAATAAAATTTCATTGATTTAGCTGGTCTCCAAATAATTGCATCTTGAAAGATTTTGGCTGTTTGTACAATGCTCAGCACATTTGGTTATGTTGCATCGACTTGTAAATTGTCTGTTCTAGAGGATTTATGGTTACTAATTATGTAGGTAAAAGTTTCAATCGGTGATGGAGGAGGGGCTGTCAACACGATCGTTCTGACTGCAGGAAGCGGCCGTTGTAGTCTTGATTTTAGGGATCTGATTGCGCACAACACTGTCAATGATTCTGATAATCTTCCAAAGTCCTCACGGTTCAGCTACCTCGCAAAACCACCTATTATTGCAATTTTAGCTTTTGCTGTAATTCTGACCATTGCAGCTACTTCAGTGTGCATTAGCATTCGTCGGAAGAGTTCTGTAAGTAGCACTTCTAAATATCAAAGGCTGGACATGGAGCTCCCCGTTTCCATCGGAGGTAAATCTGTAGCTGACAATAACGACGGTTGGGAAAACAGTTGGGACGACAATTGGGATGACGAGGCACCACACACACCAACCCTGCCTGTTACTCCAAGTCTTTCGTCGAAGGGCCTCGCCTCCCGACGGTTGAATAAGGAGGGTTGGAAAGATTAGTCACCATTAGCTTCACATATACAAACACATAGAAGAAATAGCTCGAGTGCGAATCCAATAGTGTCCGGTTTTCAGTCAGGATTTCAACATACAAGGTACAACCATCTCCCCTTTTTTAAGTAAAGACCTGTCATTTTAAACCAAAGCATATGTTATTGTATTTGCATCCAACTTCTGTAATTATTATTGCCCCTCTATTTTTCTCTTACACTTTTCTCTTTTGGGAAGGAGGGGGACGTGGAGGATCAGAGCCTCATATATATTTTTACTTCTCGTAGGTTAGTTTTTACAATTTCTATCAAGGATTCGAGAAGAAACTCACTTTTTTTTAAAGAGAGTAGTTCTTTACCACGTACAACGTATATCATCTTTTTTTTTTCTTCTAAATTTTATTGAATTTTGTAATATAATAATTTGATTGTATGTTTGACAGAGTGAATTGTCCAATAAAATTTATGTGTGCTTGGAATTAGGTGTATTATATAGTTTGATCGTGTTTGGAGAGATGTGATGCTATAATGAATTATTGATGATAGTTATACATTTGCAACCAATGTTTAAACGAATGTACTAAAAGAACAGCATTTATTGTATGGAGATTTTTGTCTAGTACTTACTCAGTTGCTATCAAATGTTATTTCACGACATATTTTTAGTAATTATTTTTAATATGGTTCAGTTATGGGCTTCAACTTTTCCAAGAACTAGCCTCTGACATCTTGAGATATAATGTTTGATTGGTGAGGTATGAATCAATATTCGATTGATTGGTCTGAGGTTATTGATAAAAACATTTGTTTAAGTCACTTTGTTTCTTTTTGTTCAAGTTATTATTATTATTATTATTATTTGTATTTTATGAGTGAATGTATGTGTATATGTATACATTTTCAATCTAAATTTGGGCTGTAAGTTAAAATGGAAGCAACGGAGAGCTCATAACATTTGACTTTTCTTTAAAAAAAAAAAAATTCC
>JAOANK020000068.1:819306-830167 GCA_026257165.2 Telfairia occidentalis | reverse complement strand
CTAAACCTTCTCGACCATGATTTATTTATTTGTTTTGTTCTAGTCACCTGAAAATACGAACTTGTATTGATACTAAGAATAAAAAAAAAAAAAAAAAACAAATGTAGAGTAAATAAATAAATAAAAATATAATTGGATAAAGAAATAGTGAGTACATTTGTTCAAATATTTACTCATTTATGAAGTAATATTCTAAAAATAAAAAGTAGAACGCAAGTATTATCTTTGTTAAAATACTCACGTAGTAAAAAGAAAAGAAAAGCAAGACAATTTTTTTTTTTTTTGTTTTAAAAAAATGAATAAGAAATACTCCTCCAAACACATTATTATATTTCTTCTATCATTAATTGAAAAATAAGGAATGAAAAATAACAAAAAAAAATATTTATACAAATTGAAAATCCAATGGCATACTTGGGGGTGGAAAATGAAGTGAATAGAGGGCATTAAAGGTAACCATGTGGAGCAAAAATGAATTGAATGCCATTAATTTACCAATCTCAATAATAGATATAGCTTTTTAAATAATTCTGTATTTTAATGAATTTATTACTCAATAGACTTGGCTATTTCAGTACCCTTTGTACAAAATTTTGCAAAAGTACTATTATCTATATTTTGCTAATGTGTACAAAGGATGAGCTTTATTTTAAATCTTATTCAATTTTGATCACCAAATCACTATTCAATTATCGTTAGTTCAAAATATTTTAGGTATTTCAATCATCGGAATTCAATACAACCTATGAACTTATTAATTTTGAAATGATAAAAGTAAGATATTGAATGTGAGATCAAGGATAATAATAATTAGATTATATAGAAGAAAAATGTAATGTTGTTAATTATTATGGGCCTCATGGTCAAGAAAAAGCATATGGTAGATATTTTGTGATATGAATATCATTTGATTGATTTCTTTTCGTTCAACAACAAGTGGAGTGAAGGTTCCAACCCACCCCTTTCCAATAAATTCATTTTAATTTTTTTAAATTTTAAATAAGATAAAAAATTGAAATCATTTCTTAATTTTTTTTTTTTAACTTTGAGGAGTGGAGCAAAAGGTAAATTTTAGATGGCTAATAGATAATCAATTTAATTTGCTCACGTAAAAGTAAGAATCCAATAGACAAATGACACGTGTGAAAGGGGATCTCTTGTAGGCAATAAATCGAAAAAGTAGCTTTTCAGAGCTATATTGATCGGATTAGTCGAAAAGTTGGCACCACACGGATCCATTTATTATTTTTACTTTTATCGAAAATACATTTTGACGTATTATATAAAACAAATAAAATCTATTCTAAAAATAAATTGGTTTGGCGACATCTCAATTTTAGGATTTGTCAATTCGTTTAATGAAGAAAATATTAACTACTCTCACAAGGGCTAATTATCCGATTTCTAACTCTACAATTATTGAACTCAAGATTTTTTTTTTTTTTTTTTGCGATTTGAATATCTATACTACATATTATATTCTCTCCCCATTTTGCCCTTCTCACAAATTCCCGGAAGTGTGTTTTTGTTTTTGGGTTTTTTTTATCCTTTTGGTATCTCTTTCAATACTCTCATATGGTCCTTCAAATTCCACTTTTTTCTATTTTGAAATATTATATCTTATCTATTCAAATTCCACCTAATTGGATTCAAAACTCTTTTGTTTTAGAATATAATATGTAGAGAGTTAAAATATGAAAAGTTTTGTTTATTTGTTTCTATCAATTAATTTTAAAAATTTGTATGAGTCTATCTTAATTATAGTAAATAAAGAAATTCCAAAAGTTTTGTAACTTATGTCTCCTAGAATTATGTATAAATAGCTCTTTTTTACTAATATTCGTCTCTTCTATTTTTTTAGGTTTGTTTTTCTTTACTTTATAATTTTTTTTTTCAATTGCTTAATTTAACATTCCTCTTTAGCTTTTCTTTTGATGTAATGTTGATATTTTATAATTTCAAAGAACATACAAATGAGGGAGTTCGAAGATGATATACTGCTAATTGAAGTTAATAATAAGTATCTTTTAAGTAATTTTTGGGTATTTAATGGATATGAAGATTTTTTTTTTTTTGACATAGATTAAACTTATGTTTTTGTTTTATTTCATCATGTAAATGGAGTTGGTAAGTGATTAGTATTACATTATTTCAAACTTCATAATTTATTTTTGTATGATTAGATTTTAAAAGAAGCAAAGCATATATTAAAATTCGAACTAAGAGATATTTGTTATTCAATTATTCAATTTTCCTTCGAGGAGTGGAAAAAGAAACAAGCAATTTGCAAACTCTATATTTTTAACTTATAATCTCGAATTTAATTTCTCTGTTAATATAATATATATGGGATGAAAATAATTATATTTTTAGTTAAGTTACAAGTTTGATTACTAAACTTTTAAAGTTGTATTTTATTCATGTACTTTTAAAAAAAAATTTACTATGTCCCAAAGTTTTAAAATTATATCTATTTAGATCATATATGTTTTTTTTTTCTTGTTCAACGACATGCATATGATGGTGGAGATTCAAACTTTCGAACATTTGGTTGAAGATATGCTCAACTTGGCATCTAGATCACATACTTAACATAGTTTTTAATAGGTCAAACTCTAATTTTATGTCTTATAGGTGCCCACCTTAACTCGTTTAATTTAAGGTTTACATGACACTTTCCTAAAGAGAGTTTTGACATGATAGTTTACTATATATTTTTTAAATGTAATGTATGCGCAGTTGATTTTAGGTAGATTGAGGTATTTGATGGTTGAAGCGTTAAGCTTATGAGATTCAACAAGGATTTATTAGACTTGAAATTAAAAGTCTAGCATCATTTGACAAACTTTAGATTCAACTATTTTTTTTTTCTTAGCTAAAAAGGAGTTAATCTTTTTTCTACATTGATGGAATGTTTCAATCTAAGATGAACATATTTGTCAATTGAAACTCGAGAGAAAATATAATTAGTCTTTTTCTTATTGATCATCATTCAAAATTTAACAGTATATATAGTGAAAAATGAAACAAAAATCTTTCTTTCCAGATTCTCTTTCTCATTTGTCAAATTTTGAATGATGGTCAATAGAAGATACGTAGTAATAAGTGAATTCAATATAATTAGACTTCATTTCAAACTTCCTTCAAGAACACAACACATGATATAATAATGTCTCTCTTTTAACTCAATAAAGTTTCAACATATGGTCCAATCTCCCTCTGTCACTGTGGCACTGAAAAAGAAGAAGAAGAAGAAGAAGAGTTAGGTGTAAAAGAAGACTCAAACTTTCAAATCATAATTCAGAATCGTGAACAGAGCAAACAGCCCACTGCCCCACTGGGTGTTAAAAACTTTCACTCTCTCTTACATTTTACAAACAAAAACCCAAAAAAAAAGGGCAAAAAAAGTGAGTGTTTTTTTTTTCTCACCACCTATAAATACCCCAAATTGCACCCAAAATCCCCATCTTCTTCCTCTGTTTTCCATCCTCCATTGATTTATTTCCCTCGATCATTCTCCTCCTCTGTTTCAAACCCACCAGTTTCCCTTCCCATTTTCCTGGAAAAAACAAAGCTGGAAAAGAAAGAACCCCTTTCTTCACTTCAATGGACCAATTTCAGGAATCGAACAATCCCCAATCCCATTTCTTCTCCAAAAACATCGCCGATATGAGAACATTACTCTCCAATCTCCTCCTCTCTTCTCATTCAACGAACACCCTCGATTCTATTTTCTCTCACTGTCTGCCCACCGCCGCCGCGGTCCCGGAGCCGGCGTTGGGCTCGTCGGTGTATCTCCGGCAGAGAGATCTCGTCCACAAATTCTGCGAAGAAAACAACCAACACGGCTACTCGCCGGCGAATCTGTTCCACCGCCGCGACCCAGTTGGAATCTCCGGCGGCGGGGGTGGATATGGGGTTTTTCCGGCGACGATGAAGAAGAAGCTGTACAGGGGAGTTCGGCAGAGGCATTGGGGGAAATGGGTGGCGGAGATTCGGCTGCCGCAGAACAGAATGAGGGTTTGGTTGGGGACCTACGACACGGCGGAGGCCGCCGCGTACGCCTACGATCGGGCGGCGTATAAGCTCAGAGGCGAATACGCGAGGCTCAATTTCCCCAATTTGAAGGATTTCGATAATTTAGGGTTCGCCGATTGCGCCCGATTGAACGCTCTCAAGAACTCTGTGGATGCCAAAATTCAAGCCATTTGTACCAAGTTAAAGAGGGACAGGGCCAAAAAGACCGCCAACAAATTGGATCCCCAAAACGCCGCCGTTTCTACCTCGTCTTCCATGTCCTCGCCGTCGCCGTCGCCGGCGGAGTTTGGGGGACGGTGTTGGAGCGGTGAAATGGTACGTTCGGAAGATGGGTTTTGGAGGTCGGAAAATTCTCCGCCGCCGTCGTTATCGTCCGGCTCGGCGGAGTCGGTGGCGGTGGGGGAAGGGGTTCGTGACCAGTATTCTTCACTGGCGAAGATGCCGTCTTTTGATCCAGAGTTGATCTGGGAAGTTCTTGCCAATTGAATTTCTCTCTTCTAAATCTAAGCAATAAAAATTATATAGTGGGCTTCTCTTTTGTTTTGTAAAAAAATTTGTAGCTTCTTTTTTCTGTTTTTAATGGGCATTTTTTTCTTCCATAAATCACTTTTTTTTAAGAACATCTACTTCTATCTATAAGTGAATAGTTCGATTCTCAACCTCATAAATAAAAAAAAAAAAAAAAACTAAAAGCTTAAAGAAAAAAAAAAAAACTTGTAGTTCTTGCTTAAAAAGTATGAGTTGTTAATGTACTAAAAAGAAAAAAAAAGGTCTAAGTACTTAAATTGAATGATGATGGATCCTTTCAATTTTGGATATAATTTGGAGAATCTGATTATGCAAGAAACAAAATCTTGATTTTAATGCATATGACAATCATCAAAAATTATTTCAATGCATTAACTTTTTTTAAAAATTTTTTTCTGAGTGAATGTGTATTACTCATTTTTGTAATTTTATGGTTGTCAATTTTATTTGAGTATCTATATAAGTTTCACTTCCATTTCTACACATTTGACTTCGTATTTCCATTGGTCCATACCATTAGTAATTTCTGTGTATTATATTTATGAGCATTAGAAAATGGTTGACTGCATTAATATCACATCATTCCTTTAGCAAACTTAACCCTATTCATCAACTATATGAACTATTAATATTAATTTGGTACGGTAAATTTTATTTTAGTTCTTAAAAATTTTACTATTAATTTTATTTTAATCCCTTACCATTTCAAATATTCTGTTTCTCATTAAATTTGGCACAAAGTGCCACTTTAGTCATTGTCTTGATATTTCATAAATCATTTAACATAAATTGATAGATGAGACACGATCGCTTTTGTCCATTCACTTTTTGAAGTGTCTATGAGGACAAGTATTTGAAATCAAATATAGTGATAGATTTCGAAATGGATTAAAATTTTTGTTAAATAATAATCCAAACTATAGTAGTTTGTTATGCAAATTAAGTTTAACATTTGAAATTAGTATAAGAAACGTAGTAGGGATTTGAAAAACGATAAATAAAGTTTACTTACGTATAAATGACTTAATTTTAATGTGAGACCCATAATTCAGAAATCATTATTCACTTGCAACAAACGAATATAACACCAAACAATGAAAATGAAGGAAATAATTCTCGTTCACTCATTCTCGTTTTCTGATACGTACAACACACGCCCTGTTAATTTCTATAAAAGTGAATCCATCATCATCATCTAAACCGATGTAGCTATTAGAGTCTGGTGATTACAAGGGAGAACAAAAAAAGGGTTCGAGATAAAAGTGAAAGGAATTAGGTGAAACGCCATACCCACACCCATATCTCTAACGTGACTGAAAGAAACAACACATAGAGGGAGAGATGATGTGTACATAAAGTCTGTGTTTTCTTCTTCTTCTTCTTCTTCTCTCTCTATCTCTCTTTTTTCTCTCTCATGTCTGCATTTTACATTTGGATTCACACATCAGCCTTATCCCTTCCATCCTAACCTTTGCTAATGTCAATGAGTTACATTGATAGCTATATGTGAAGTGAAGGTGTGTGTGGTCCTCTTCATATTCAGCCCCATGTGTCCACAATGCCCTATGTAACTTTCTCTAAGCTCCCATACTACTCTATTTAAACGCACCTCCTAAATTTTAATGTGCATTTACTATCGACAATTTCATATATTCATAATTCGACTCGATGCCTGCTTATTTGAGATATCAATCAAAATGAAGAACATGGATATTCCCCAAAAACCCACTTAAAAATAAAGTACGACAATTATATTTCATTTTTATAATTGTCACTTAATTACCATATCATGTCGAATTTCATCATTCTTGCAACACCATTTTCCCTTCATTGCATGAAAAATATTCAAACAATTGGGCAGAAAAAGGCTGAATCCTTAGTTTCTTTAAAAAGAAACTAATAACATGGAATTTGTACTTAGTTTAGGGTTCAAAAAATAAAATAAATACTTTTTCTTTCAATTTTGCTATCAAAATGAATCCAACGACTTCTTTTTAAATAAATTATTATTTTTTTTTTATTTTGTCATCACTTATATGTAGTAAAAAATGAAAAATGTTAAAGATAAATAACACGAAATAGTCAAATTTAAACTAGTTCCGTAAATATTTTAACTTTTTTGTGAATATTTTGTTAAACTAAGCTAGTTAAATTTAAATCCCGTGTTTAAAGTTATAAGATTGCTAGATGCTTGTCATCTTCTAACTCTATTGTGTATCTCAAACTCCACATATAGTGAATTCAATTTATCAATTGAATTAGATATCGACTATCATTGCAAAAATCGATGATTCGATCCTCAACCCATCCATTATTGAACTGAAAAAAGAAAAAAAAAAGCCCTACTCAGTGATCCATTTCAAACTCAATAACCATACCAATCGTTGGGTCTAGTTATGGGCCTAGATATGGACAAGGCCCAATTTTAAATTACTCTGCAGATTTGCTAATTAAGCCGTTTTGCTAGCCCAATTTTCAGTCGCTAAGAAAGCGATCGGGTATTAAAAAGCTTGAAAATCTATAATTCATACTTATTGAAAATAAAGATTTATAATTTTTATAACGTACATTTTCACAAATATAGACTTGATTTTCTTATCCTAATTATAAAACCCTAACTTGTAAGTCAAATAGGGAAATAAATTTGGCTTTATATTCAAAAAGAATTTGCGACAATATAATCATATTTTTGAAATCAAGCAACTTTCATTCCAGAAGTTGATATAATTGCTAGTAATTTTTCCAAATGCAACCATCTAATTAATTCATAAATTTCACAAAATAAAAATAAATAAAATTGATTTCATAGAGCATTTCAAGTAGATTGGATTATTCACAACTATCAAATACAAACTATATAACCTAATCCCTAAGCCAACATTATCCAAAAGGGTTGCTCATTTTTCAAATTCTACCATGTTTTTTTTGAAGTTCTAACAACATCCGAGTAGGGATTAGATCGTTAGATGCCTTAACCAATGGTTAGGGTTGGTTGCATTCTACCAATCTAATTATTCATAAATTTGTTCCACATACGTTATATCATGCAATATATATATATTTTTTATAAGTTCAATAATTACAGAATCGAGAGATCAAACTATTTGAGTATCATGCATCATGCTTAGAGAATAAAACATATAATATTTTATTTCTAAAACCCAATTCAACTAGATATAGAAGTAATATAAACATGAAGACTGAAATAAATACATTAGGTGTAGGTATTAAAGTTTTAAGTCACACACAATATAAAAATGATAACAAAGCGACAATTATATTACAGAGGACTCCAAGTCCTGCATGGAGCTCGCTAGCTATGGCTAACCTTATTGTAGAGGACCTGAAAAACGCGAAGCGTTTGGATCTTCAGAACTCGAACTGGTTCAGGAACTTGCGGAAGTGCCTCAGGAAACCGCTCTTTTTTTCTTTGTGTTCGTGCTTTTCCTTTTTCGCCTCATGATCTAATTTCTCTTGGTGATGGTGGAGATGCTTCCGATCCTCCTTCTCATCGCTTCTGTACGACTCCCACGGTCCGACATGTCGGAATTCGCTCCACTTAGACGGAGTCGCAATCGCGCGATCCGATCCCCAATTCGCACCAGAATTAGGGCTCGATCGCTCATCGGATAGGATCATGTCGTTTCCGTATGAGATTTCGCCTACGCGATCGATTGATCCCCATGGCTTCAAGTTCTGTCGGTGGTGGCGGCAACCGCGGCGTCCTCGGCGGAAGATCAGCGGCACCGATCGCCGGCCGAATTGCCTGTTGATTGGACGGAAGGTGATCACGACCAGCGGATCTGAACCGCTCTCCGTCGTCTCAGCGGCGGAAATTTCAGAAGGATTGAATTCCGTGCTTACCTGATCGGGCTCAGACATGGATTCTGGAGCTTCGTATTTGGACAATTTCTCGCTCGGGAGGAGGATCGAGGCCTTCGAATCGGAATCGTCGACGGTTCCGGCGGCGAAATCGTGGACGGAAGCTTCATTTTCCGAGCGGTCTGTGAGATCGCGAGCATGTGAGAACGAAACGGCGACGAAGAAGAAGAGGAGGAGAAAGGTAACGGTGAGTTTCGCCATGGCTGTGGGTGCAATTGCAAGGAACAGAGGAGAATGAGAGTTGGAATTTATGGAGTTTGACGGAGAGGGAATTTCGGGCAGGTGGGGTAGGCGTTTTCCGTTGACTTGAATCGGAGTTTGGATTGAAAGACGGGCAACGGGCAACATTAGTTTACTAATCACAATTTTACAAAAATAAATTTTGTCTAGTTGCAGCTAAATTTAGATTTAAATATTTTAATTTCATCCCATTTAAAATCAACTCCTCAAATTTTATTTTATTTTTTAGTTCATCAACAATGTGGAGATCAATCCAAGCACAATTTAGTTGATAAAGTTGATTGTTCAATTTTCTAACCCTACAATTATTGAACTAAAAAAAACATATGTTATTTTAAGAGTGTTTTAATGGCTCCACACAATTATTTTTTAAAAAATATTATTCTTATAACCATGTTGAAAGCCTGTCCATCTAACTTTGAGTATTTTAGGGTAGAGTTTGGACTTTATTTACTTGCTTATTATTTAGGGTTTCTTTTTTTTGAAGTAATAAGTTAAATAATTTTTTGTATTGAAAATATATTGATTTACCATTTATTTAAGTTTAATAATTTATTTACCGAACTAACAATTTAATGTTAAAATATAAATTTTTTTTTTAGTTCTCTTAAAATTGATACATTAAACTTACTACATTCTACAATATAATGATATTTGTTTGTCTCTTATTTCTTATATCTAATTCAGAGAAAAACTTATGAAATTCATATATATGCATTTTCTATCCATCTATTAATTTCCTTATAAAAATTCCATCACTTGAGATGTTCTTTTATTTTCTTTCTTCAATCTTTTTTGAATTCAATAAATGTGGGGTGAAAATTCGAACTCGACCTTTTAATCAGAGATATGTGTCTTAATTAATTGAGCTATGATACGTCGTGGAAGACGTAATTTTAATGGATTAATTAATCAAAGTTTTGACTTTTGTATGAAGTATTTTGCCTAGAATTTTCCTTGTAAACAGCTGGCATTTCCAATAGGAAAATTACAACAACCACCCCTATTGGAGTTGTCACAGTCACATCATCAATTTTTTTATTTGATCGATGATCCCTAAACTTAAGAAATTGTTGCAGTTAAATCTTTAAATATTACCAAATGCACAAAGCATCCCTAAATTATTATGTGTTGTTCCAATCAAATTCTCGAACAATATGATTGCATTATAATTAAACTCAAATTCTTTACATCGATTTTTTATTTCTTAAATTGAGATGACAACTCAACATCGATTTTTTGTTTGTACACTTTATAATATTTAAGAACTTAAATTGTAAAATTTTGTATTATACTTGATCAAAAGATCAGAGATTTAAATCTTTACCTCACATATTGTTCAACTTTAAAACAAACAAAAAAAAAAAGGTTTTTGCGTAATTTTTCATAAATTTTTAAGCTATGTAAGTTTAAATGCAAACATGAACTCAATTCCAAACTAATGATCGTTATAAATGGGCCAAGAAACCTTTTTGGGCCCTTTGAAGATTAAAAAAAAAAAAGGATAACGACCATTTAAAATAGTCGATTTAAAAAAATGGCTAAAAAATTTCTTATTTAAAAGAATGACCAACCTAAAAATATGAGCATTTTAGTTAATTTTTTTGGGTACAAAATTACATTTGTGGGAGAATTCTACTATAACAAACTACCAATAATTTAGGAATACAAAAAAATATACTAAAGAAAAACTTAAAAAAATCTATAATTTAGGAAATCAAACGAAAAAAAATCAAATATGATAGAAATTTAAATCAAAAGTAAGATATTCACAATTTAAAATTTTCCAACAATCCAATCAAAATCAAATAATTACGAATAGAAATTTGAATAAATAAATATAATTATTCAAAATAAATTTAAAAATATTATCTAGGTCTTATGCCAAATTAAATACTTTCTATTAAGTTGAAGATATAAAAACATAAATACTCTTTAAATACTTTATACCATTACAAAAATTTAAAAAAAAAAAGTACGTTTTAGGTTGCAACTATAAAAACAATTTTAAGTTCCAAAAATACTTACTAAATGCTCTTGCTTATCTCTAAATACTCTTTGTTTATCTCTAAATATTCTAAATACTCTAAATATTCTTGCTTATCTCTAAATACTATCTACTTTATCTCTAAATACTCTAAATATTCTCTACCATATCATAAATACAAGAAAA